>JAQPPZ010003824.1:0-109977 GCA_028583015.1 Wollemia nobilis | reverse complement strand
AAGGTAATCCATTGATCTGCTCAGCTAGGCAATCCTCTCTTTGGAGACTACTCCCCCTGACTCAATACTCTCTATGGAGGCTGCTCCCCCTAACTCAATGCTCTCTTTGGAGGCTGCTCCCCCTAACTCAATGCTCTCTCCCTTACTCAAATATCTCTCCCTTTGACATCAATGGCAAAAAGGACATCTATGGGGCTAAAAGATATGACTCTTAAGCCTAGCTCCCTCACCACCTTCTCTCTTGAGGTGATTTATTTTGGTGTGGGAGTATTTTCACTCCCATATTACATTATTTATTTTCTATATCAACTTCCTTCCATATTTTTCTAATATCCCTTTCTTGATGAGTTACTTGATCTTCTTGTCTTGAACCTGTTTGACCTTCTTACCTTGAAATTGCTTGACCTTGTTATCTTGAACTTGTTTGGAATTGAGTCCTACACCATTTTGCAATATGTCCAAAGTTATTTCAATTAAAACACTTGATATTGTAGCCTTTATATGGTTCCCATATCCTAAATTCTTTCTTGAAATAATTTCCATATCCATTCCTTTTCTGAACCCTGTATTATGAAGTTTTGTTTTCATAATCATTATGACCATGACTTATGAATTATGTAGCTCTAAAACCAAAACCATGTTGCTCATTTTCATTGCACTGAGAAGCTCTATGACAAATCCTATTGCATAAGAAGCAATGTCCCTGAAAACCATACCTTCTTCCTTTGAAGTTCCTTCTAGAAAAATAAAACTGCTTTGATCCATAGACCTTGTAGTGTATAGCTCTGTTTCCAAATCCATTCCAAGAAAAACAATGTCCTTGAAAAGCCCTGTGTTCATGCCTTGGTTCCTTATACCTCTCTTGAAAATTATCCTTGTGATCATATTTGACTTGTACATTGTATCCTTGAACCTTATTTGTAGTATCTAAATCCTCTTCCTTAATTTCTTCCTTGCTTCCTTTTCAAGAATTTATTTTCCTTTTGAACTTGATTCACCTATCTCAAAACAAGATCCAAAATGGATGTTTGGAGCCATATAAACTTTGGATATTTCTTCATAAAACTTAGGTGCTTCCTTGCTTTCATATTTTAGAACTTCCTTTCCTTTTGAGTGTGATTTCCCAAACCTAAAATATGAGACCTTTGGTGCTTTGGAACCTTCCTCTTATTTCTCTTCATTTGTGTCATATAGCAAATTGGCATCCATATTTATTGTCTCTGAAATACATGTTTCCTTCTTAGTGAAAATATATTGACCTTTTGAGTCATGTGATGGATCAAACTTCTCAAGTATGGAACATCTCAATTCTTTTAGATTTTCCTTAACCTATTGTAGTTGCTCATGGATATCATTGAAGTATTCCTTTAGACTAACTAAGACATCTATCTTTATTAAAATATTATCTTGTTTAACTTCTTATGTTTGGAGTGAATTTTCTTCTTCTACTTCTTTTATCCCATAGAAAAACCCTTCTTCATCTTCACTGTCACTAAACAACAAGCACATATGCTTTTATTTATTTGTTTTCACACCTTATAACTCCACAAGTACACACAATAATTTTCAATTATTTAATTCAACACCTTATAACTCCCTAAATATGCATAGCAATAAAAAATAATATCTCAACATCTTATATCTCCCTAAGCACACACAACAATCATTTATTTCCAACAAATACCTTATGACTCCCTAATTTTGGTAGAAATGATTTTAATGCACCACAACTTTGGCAATATCAACTATTACCATGCTCTATATATAAATACCTTTTTATGAAGTTTGTAGCCTCCGCAACCTTCAAAAATGTTAATGTCTTTTCCAAAAATCAATGCACCTTTATCACCTTCGAAATCGTCAACGTTTTGCCCAAAAATCAATGTGCCTTCACACCTTCGCGGGAGTCAAACTCTATTTATCCTTGCTTGCACTGTGAACTGCTTACTGTATGAGTGTTGGCCCACATTGGGATTCTATACCAAACACTTCCTTTAATATCTATGCTCTACTATCAAAATGAAATTAATCTCTCATAAAAAACTTTTTCTACTGATAGGATTTGAACACAGACCTCTCCTGTGCAAAGATGATGCCCTACCAACTGCGCTATGTTATCCAGTGTAACATCAGTTCTGACAGCTTCTGATTTTTTTGTTGCCCTTGAATTCAATATTTTTTTTTGCCTCTACGTTGCCTCCCTTCGACGACTCTCTCTCATGCACTAATTATTCTTCTATCTCCACTACGAAATAGCCAAAGTCTTCTTTGATTTATATGCCTTTCAATGCCTTCAAATGACGTCAAAAAACTTTGATTTGCCATCCTAACCTTTGCACATCAGTGGATAATTTAATTAAACTTTAGACCTTATAAATATTTAAATAAATATTTAATAATTCATATCTTATCTTTGAATTGGGATATCTCCTTCGTTCTTTTGAATTTTGCCATGAAACGTTTTGCACCTAGGTTTTATTGAAAAAACCTTTTCATCCATCATCATTTGGATATGTCTTAGCACATTTGTTTTAATGAAAAAAACCTTTCCAATGGTTTTAATAAAAACCCTTGCCATTGGTTTTAATAAAAACCTTTACCATTGGTTTAATAAAAATGATTAATATAATATTTAAAAATTAAAAATTATATGCCTCTTATGCCAAAAAACCCTATATATATCCATGCTCTCCAAAATGTCATAAATAAATATTTATGAAGTGGTGTTTCCACCAAAACTCAATGTGATCCATGTGACATCAATGACAACACAAAATAACTTAAATTGCCAATAGGGAGGTAGAATGAAAATGGAAGGTATACCAAATGAGGGTGAAATAGAAGTGACAACTACATAATGGGGTGTGATAGTCACCTGATGCTAATGAGTAAGGAAAGAAGTTAGGGAAAATGTACCTTCGATATCCAGCACCATTTGAGCCGATGATGAGGGTGGTTGTGATACTAGCTATTCCTTGGTATGATATTCCTTCAACTCTTTCTCAATATCCTCTTCAATTGAAAAAGCTTAGCAAATTCAATACCAAGTCCATCACATTCTTTAAAAGGCTATGCCAAGTACAAGGATCACCATGATAAGCATCATGTACCACATAAATATAAATTTAGGGATAAATACTATCTTCATCCTTAGAAAATTAATCTCTAAGATGTTTATTGCAAGTTGTGCCTTTAATATGAGGACCTATTGGTATGGGGAATACCTTAAGATATACCTTAAGCTCTTATGGTTGGGTAAAGATTTACCTTAAGCTCTAATTTAAGTGTTGTACCCCCAAAACTGAGTTTCAATAAGGTTGTATGGGTTTGCCAAAGGCTCCCCCAACCTTAGGATTAATTCCAACTTTTTACTTTCCTCATATGAATGTATAATCTAAACCAACTACTTTACATGTAAATTAAATGTGTGAAATGAAATACATAAAAGTAAAGTGCAAAAATAAAATAGTTAAAATTAAAATATGAAAAGTAAATTTGTGAAGTTTAGAGTGTGAGAAATGAAGCAAATATAGTTGTTACACCATAGAGAGGCTAGCATGCAATCAATCAATACATGATAAATCTAATAAAATCAATGCACACACATTCATTTAATTATGAAATTGATAAACAAATGATATGATGGGCTAGAAAGGCCATACCCAATTACTATACACTTAGTAAATCAAGAGGGTGATGTCATTTGTGGAATGCATAAGGATTTGCCAATTTCTTACAACATTATGAATACAAAGAATACTGTGGGTTTCATAGTGTATATATTTGGACTCTCATGGCCAAAAAATGATGCGTCGTTAATGCTCATCATTTAATTTTATTTAATTTGTCAAATTTTGGGAGGTGTCCTAAGGATGTATATATTAGAAACCTTGGAACTACAACTTAAATATCAAGACACTAAATTATACTAGGAAAGCTGAAAACCTTTGCAAAAAGAAAACTATGTTAATTTACACACTTTTGCATGAAAAAAATTAACTATTTTGTAGAAAATAAATCAACTAAAATTGAAAGTTTATGCTAATATTGACTGAAAATGAATTGTAAAAATGAAAATTTAAAATTGTAACTACCTTAACAATGTTGAAATTAAAATGCTAAAATATAATTTTAAAGCAAGAAAAAAGGTACAACACTTAAATTAGAGATTAAGGTATATCTTTATCCAACCATAAAAGCTTAAGGAATTTTACCTCTTTCATTAAATGCACATGGAGACAAAAGAATCGCAGATCAGGAACCATAGTGAGGAAATTCTTTGTCAAAAATATTGAAAATTCATTCTCTTAGAACAACGATCCATATTTCAAGGAAACATTTCTAGGAAATCAACATCTCTGGGCATTGGTGCACATAAAATTAAGAGACATTTGATGTATTGAACATGTGCTCTCACTTTGGAAATCATGAAAATCCTCTTGTATTTTTGACATGGTTTTCTTCTTCATTTGGGATTCATAATTTGAGTTACTTGTTGTCCCCATTATTTAATGTTCTCCATGATCTACCCTAGACGTCTTTGAAAATTTGGATATTGATGATGAATACGCATTTTAATGACTTCCTTCCTTTTTGACCATGATGACAACAATTCCTTTGATGCTTGGCGAAGATACTTAACAATTGCATTGTTCACCTTTAAAAATCGTGTTCACCCCCAAAAGAGGTGCCAAAGATAGTTGCCCTCCCTTTGGGGTGAATGCGATGCTAAATATTCAATGCACCTCAACCATCTCGAAGCATTTACCCAACCTTCATTCGCCAGTGCGTTCGTGCAATCCTACTTTTGGGAGTGTTGTGGCTACTCCACAATGTACCCCAAAAATGGGGACCCACTATAACTTTTGTGTTTATGAGCATGTGGGTGTCCTTGGAGCAATAATTTCGATGATTTCCAGCCTCGATATTTGCAATTTAGTTCCAAGGTTCCTTGTCATGTAGTGTATGTTGTCTTCTTTTGGTATGTCAATAGGCTTGCCTAAGTTCGTCTCACCTTCTTGGTTTCAGTTAAGATCGTTTGGTTTTTGGTAGTCTTATTGTTTTTGTGGTAAAGTTTTTAAAGTTAGTTGATTCACAATTTGAAGATCAATCTTATTTTTTCATTTAAATCAATTAACCTTTGATAAAAAAATATAAAAAATGCAAAAATTAATAAAAAGACAAAATTAATAAACTACATATGTATGATATATATGGGAGACAATTTGTCTTATTTGCATCAATAAAATCTTATACATGAAGTAAAAAACATAATATATATATTCTATGATATACATATAAATAAGAATTGTTTTTTAAAAAGAAAATAAAAATAAAAATAAAAATAAAAATAAAATAAATTAAAACAAAAAATTAATAATATAAAAATATTATTATTATTATTATTATAATAAAACATTAAATAAATAAATAAAATAATATATATTAATAAAAATAATGAATATAAAACAAAATAATAAAATAAATTAAAACATTATTACATATATATTATATATAAAAATAAACATTTAATAAAAATAAACAAAACAATGAAATTTCTTTTGCATTAAAGACTATATATATAGTCCATGTTATAAAGGTCATAAAATTTCTTTGCATTAAACTTTATAACATGTAATAGAAGGTAAATTCATTTTAATGTCTCTTGTTTATATTGCGCAGGTGGACCTCGACGACGCGGATGTAGAAGCTACGATTCATGGTGTGCTTCGGCAGAGAAAGAAGCGATGACAGGGCGATTGCATGAGTCACGGGATGAAATAGACAGCCGAATGGCGTGGGACCCATGCACGTAGATCAGTAGCATACACAGCAAGCCAAAGGTTACACGTGGTGCTACATGGAGAGGACCATAACGTGGCAGAAGCATAGACGACAACTCTCGAAGCGAGTCAGCTAGCAGCCATCGCGAGAGCAACAGCGGCAGTGTCGAGGGTTTTGGGCGTGTAATGTTGTCGAAGGCCGTGATTGATCGGGCGGTGAGACATACCACTATAGCAGGGTTGAAACCACTTTGTGACGGATGACACAGATGTGTCTGGAAGATTTCGAGGCCCATCAACGAAGGTGCAGATAGGAGTATATGTGGATGTTGGGATGTTGACATGGCGACGTCGTAAGTTTGACCCACCTCCCAGTCAAGATGTGGAGGACGAATAAGATTATAGTAGTCATTTACCGTAGTAGACGGGCTTATGAAAATTTTGGGCAGCGATTCAAAAGACACCAGTGGGGGTGAAGAACAACGCAGGGAGGTCTACCGGAGATGAGGCTAATGATATGTAGGATGGTGCGAAGGGTGTAGGTAGACCTGGCAGTCGATGATGCAGCAGCTGAATGGGTATGTGATAGCTAGCATCCTCAACTTAGGTGGATGTCGACGATGGTCTGGCTGCAATTGTAGTAGGTTCCAATGAATCATGACAAATAAAGGGGTGTTCCGATTATCAGGACGATGACTTCGGGTGATTGACAATGGAGTGTCGAATGTTGATGAAAAATGGTGGTCGTTTTAGATACAAACAGAAGGTAGCCTGTTTGAGGGGTATCAAGAGCATACAGTGACATTGATAATGGGTGGATCCAAGCGTTTCTGTAACCAACGATGGCTTCGGAGAGGGGTTCGTTGGTAGTACATAGGACATAGAAATTTAGTAGGGATTTTAGTGTGCTCGCAGGTGCTCAACAGATAAAGTGATCACAGGTAGCTTGATGTAGAAGTGCTGGGCATTGTCTATATTTGCTTTTGGATGATGAAGTAGAAGTGCCGAGCGCAATCTACGGTGGTAGTGTGTGCATGTTTTAACAATGAACCTGAGCCCGTGATGGTGGGTAAATTGAGTGTAGGTTATCGAAGATTTTAGTGATATGACGATGGTATTCTAGGAGGGCTACGAACGAACAACTCGGGAAGGTAGTTTCGCAGGAGGCTGGCGAACATGTTCAAAATATGCAGATATGGAGTCCACATAGTTTTTAAATATGACATAGTCAACATTTCCACATGGTGCAGCGAAGCTGGGCAGAGATAAGTCAATGACAAGTTTACCAGGTGCCCAGGTGTTTAGCATCTGACCAGGTTATATTATGATAAAGGCGTTACACCGTTAATATATTACCATGGAATGGGATGCCACATGTATAAGGCAGCATACCCAGCATCAATGGTAGAGCCGAAATAGAGTGAGGAGGTGGCCACACTATCCTACGAAACACAGACGGTAACTCAGGATGGTAACGCTGAAGCAGTGGCAGTGCAGGATGAATTCCCAGCGCAGAGATTGATGAAATCCTGATAAGAAGGTCACAATTTGACAATAAACAGTTGAAACGTAGCCTCGATTCATAGTAGTAATTTGGGCTCGGCAGTAGCAGTTAGTCGATGCAGTAAGAGTCGAATCCAATAGACTCCGTACAGATGACAGAGAACCCGCAATGGTGAGTTGGTTGGGCAATTGGTAGACACAGACCAGAACAGCGGCAGCAGCATAGGGGAAATGAAAGCAGGTCAGAATGATCTGGAGGTTAGCTTCAGTGTGTTGTTTCACTCAATACCACCTGTTTGAATATCATGGATCGTTCATTTACGCCATGTGTAATGTAGACACTACGGAAAAATGATAATAAAGGCTTGAATCTTTTACGCCATGTGTAATGTAGACACTACGAAAAAAGATAATAAAATAGATTAAAGGTTCTTTATGCATGGTGGGAGTTGATGATTTTGAACTCTACGATGCCTTGTTAACAAAAAGGAAATGAAAAGACGTTTCAAAAAATAAGGAGAAATGAAATAAAAAAGAAAACAATGATGGAAAGTAAAACAGAACGTTTTTGAAGTGAAAGGGCGAAAACGAACAGTTCTGGAAGGAGAAACAATTTTTTTTTTAGAGATTTCAAATACGTCTTTCAAGGAGGAAAGAGGGGACTGATTTTTTTTGGCAGAATGCTGTCGGAAATTCAATGTAAAAACTGGAAATGTTATTTTAATGCAAATGTGGTTTCCGAAATTTAGGCCTTGTTAGCAAGAAAGAAGGAAAAATTTATGCATGCTGGGATTTACTTGTTTATTTTTTCCTTTTTCAGATTTCAGATTTATAAATGAAGTTTAATGTATTTTTATGGTTACTTCATGAGAATGTTTCAAGTCTGAAATTTATTTTTGTACCTTAGGAGCTAGCACTTAGTTTATTTCGATTGTGCAAATGTAGGTTGAATATACTAGGTTGCATTTAAGAGTTTCTCACATCTTTGGTTTTACAGGAAAGGGTGCTATCAAACTGATAAAGATTTGCATTTCTGTGCTTTCAGCATTTAATTTATTTTAGATTTTAATTTTTTTCAATTTTCCAACTTTTATTTTACAGAATTTTTTAATTTTTAGACATTAAAAAAATAAAATCATGAAAATAATTACATGGCTATGAAGAATGATGTATAATCTATCATACACAACATATTGAGACTCATTCCAAGGTCATTTTGATTTTATAATTATTTTTGAAAACTTCTACTTTTAAGGGTTTTTATAATTTCTAAAATTCATATTTTTTCATTTTGAAGCTAAATCAAAATTTTTCATCTTCATGTTTTATTTGCAAATATAAGATGACCTTTCCTTTATGAAAATTTCAATTTTATTAAAGCGGAGTTTATTTTATGGCATTTCATAAGCTATCATTTTCGAAGTAATAAATGCACCTTTCTTCATAAGAATTTTGATTTCATTTGAAAACGGGGAATTTATCATTACATGAAAGGTCTTGGTTTTAAAGCATGCAATTACTTCTTCTTTATAAAAATTAATTTCATTTAAGATGGATAATTCATCATGACATTAAGAGGCTAATATTTTCAAGCAATAAATTGGTATCTCTTTATGAAAATTAATTTCATCGAAGAGGAACAATTTATCAATTATATTAAAGGCTTTATTCATCTTCATGATAAAAACTACATTTTATGGATATTTTTATTGTTTTAAATTCACTTTCATAGATAGATTTTGATGTTCTATTTCATGATTTTTTTTTTTTTTAAAAGCGAAAAACCCCTTGCGAAGCCGCCTTGGTCTAAGAGACCACGAACAGGGGGGTACTACACTTTCAAAGTCACTCGGGGGTCACATCTGACCCCTGCCCACACCAAAATTATCAATTGGATTTTAGATACCCAATTCAACTTTTTGGTAGGGTGGAGATTTGAACCTGGGACCTCCCTTGGAGGATTGCCCTCTCCTCTCCAACTCACCTACAACACCTGGGTCTATTTCATGTTTTAAAGTAGGATTTAATGAAAGATAAAACTTTTTTAAAATCTACTTAATCCAAATGAAGATAAAATCAATCCTAAAACATCTAAGATAAAAGGAATTACGACTACATCATGGTCATATGAGGGCCAATTCACATTTGCATTTTAAGTTTTATGATCAATAATTAATATAGAATGGTGAAATGAACCAACACATGCCCCTTGTTAACAATTACTTGCAATAACTAAGGTGTTCCTAACATTTCATTAATATGTTTATTGAGATTACTAATACATGTGCAAATGCTAATATAGCAGAGACCTTGGAGAAGTTTTTTTGTTTATCTTCTTTTCAAGAGAGGGTTTTGGGATCAAAATCCTAAGGAAGAGTGTAATTTCACAATTGGATAAAATTAACACTCAACAAGGAGGACATTTGCCCATGGGAGGGGCGAACAGGGCGTTCATCCCTCAACCTGGGTGAATATGATGTTGATTATTTAGTCATGCGCTCACCGTTGATTTTATTTCTTCCATCACACTTTATATTATGTTCATCCCAAGGTGGGGTGAACACATCCTAACACCAAAATAATTTTTTAAAGACAAGAGGGTGCAAATTTTTCAAACTTTTTAGAAAGACGTTCGCCCTAAGGTGGGGTGAACGAAGCTTTCACCCCATATTTGGGGTGAAGGCATTTTTCACGTCTCATTATTTGGGCATTTTCAAGCCTTTCAATCATTTGCCATTTTTATTTTAATATTTCCTTCTTTATATTTTGACAGAGTGTGTAGGGCTAAACGTGTCTTCAATTTGTAGTGTGTTGCTGCAAACTTGAATTTGTAATGCAGTTCTCAATTTATTTTTCTCTTTAAACATTCATCACTTCCAAGATAAAAGGGTACATATGCAAATAAAAATAGAAATATAAAATAGCTATAACATATAAAACTGACCCACAATAATATTTTATGATTAATGTCACCGCATTACAATCAAAATGCTCCATAAAAATAAAACAAAAATTCCAATGTAGCAAAGTACAAAACTGCCAATAAATCCTCTTCCATTGCTCCCACTCGAAACTAATTCTCCTTGTTTCTGAGCACCCAAAAATAATATATGATACCAGTTGTTGGGATTTCTTCTTACCGATTATTAATAACAAATAATCTAGAGCAAAATTTTAGATTGTAGAAGAAATAAATTCCAAAACATTCAAAGACAAAACAATCACACAAATGAGAAGACACAACATATAAGGTGGTTCACCCGATGTGGGCTACATCCACCATCAAATATCCAGTCCACTTGTATTATCCTCAATGGAAATCTTCCTGCAACAAAACCCTACTGTAATTTTTCTCATCAAAAATACAATGGAACATACACTCCTCTTCCTCTCAACAATTCACACTAACTTTTATATGATACAATCTGCAACTCAAATAAACTTGAAACTGAATCAGATCCTATCTCCCAATCTCAGATCCACTAATCATGCCACAAATCATTCCCAGATTGAGTCCAATCAATCATGGAAATTTGCCATACCCCCAAGAAATAATCCCCAATCATATCAATGACATAACTGCCTGTTTCCATTATTGCTGGTTCAAAACAGAGTACAAATTTGAGACTTAGCATATTTTTAGGCTCCAAAATTATCAAATTTCTTATGACTGAGGCTTTACTAATTATTTAGGAATCCTTAGATAGATGTGCATAAAATATTTAATTTGGCACCAATGCAAGTGGTGAAGATGGTACAAGGAGTCTGGTTTCCCACAGTTGATGTTTACTTATCATCAAGAAGAGGTAATCTATTGGACCGCTTCGGTTTTATGCTTAAACTAGAATATACCACATGCAGACTCGCATACGCAAAAGTCAACATCTTGGCAGTTATCCTGGATGATCTTTACGACTCCTATTATTTTGTCCACCAAGAAAATCTCTTCAATGAAGTTGTAAAAAGGTTTTTCATTCCCAAATGCCAACTCTTGAATTTTACATGGTACTTATCTCCACTGTATCTACTCCAATCTCATTAATCATGCATGTTTTTCTCTTTCTGCAAATGGGATCCATATCTTACAGATAATATTCCAGAAGACATGAAAATATGTTTCGTTGGATACTATAATAGTTTAAACAATATAGGGGAACAAGTGCGAAAAATTACATGTGATGTTTTCCCATATAATTTCTTAGAATTTTTGTTCCACTTTAATAGTGTAGCATGTACATGTGTTAATAATCCCACATTGACACCCACATTGATCAGGTTGTGGGACTTGAGTGGTTTATGAGCCCAGCACTTGTCAAACTCTTTGCCAAGGGGGTAGCAGGCTTAAATATGGAAGCCCTTGGTCCTGCTTATGTGGAAGGTGTGGGGTAGTTGGTTCTCTTGCTTTCTTACCTATTCATGTGATGTTGTGTTCCCATACAAGTTGTTTATTTTCAGTGGCATCTTCCTATGTTGGAATTTTGTTCCACTTTAATACCTCTTCTACTTAGTTTATGTGGACCTAGTTAGCTTATGTGGAATCCTCACCCCTATTAACATGATGTAGTTGTTTATTTCCAATGGCATATTCCTATGTTGGAATTTCGTTCCACTTTAATACCTCTTCTACTTATTTAATTTATGTGGACTTAGTTAGCTTAAGTGGACTCCTCACCCCTATTAACATCGAGTCTTCATGTGATGTGTTCCCATACAAGCTATTTATTTCTAGTTGTATATTATTATGTTGGAATTTTGTTTCCCTTTAATACCTCTTTTACTTGAGAAACAATGGTGAAATTGTTCTATTGATCAACAATGCATTACATAGTTTTATAGTTCTTGAAAGAACTAAAAATAGACACGGTGGTTGAGAGAAATCCTCTCAAACTTATTACAACAAACTCAATTAAAGACAGCTCTTATCCTAACAACATTCTAATCTTGGACTATGGTCAAACATTGACCAACCAAGCCAAAACCTCAATGTATGCTAATCAAATTAACTAGAATAATGTAAATCAAAACATTAAACTAAAACTAAATACTAGGACTTAATACTTAGGACTAAGGAGGCAATGTTGAAAATATTCCAACATTCTCCCCCTTGATGCTAAAGACACTCATGCAAGAGTTATTTAAGCATCACAGAGTTGGAAGAAATTTTTTCTCTTACGTTTCCTCCAATCTTGAATCAAGAAATCAGAATTTGCAAAATACTTATGATGGAACTCCTTCCACTCTTCATGTGAAATTTCCTGCAAATGCTTAAGTGCCTTCTTTTGTTGATTAGCTCCCCCTTCAACAAAAGTATCTCCTCTTGTGGTTTTCAACAACCACTCTCTTACATATTTATCATTATGGTCTTTAAACCATGATCTCACATTTTGATCTTCTTTTACATCTTCAACTCTAAACAATACTCCACATGAGTATTTACAATTAATCATCTCACATAGATGATTATACCATACAACTATTTCACATATTTTCACACAAAATATCACAACAAATATGGCCATATAATGACCAACTACATATGCAACATAAAGTTGCTCCTCACACAAATATTCTCTCACAATAATGACTTTACAAGAATCCTTCTTCCAAGGAATTTTGAACACATCATTTTGATCCATGTGACCCAAGTTCTCCATCACTGTATTCTCTCCAAGAAGACTCTTCATCAAAGTTGTCTCAATGAGACAATCACCTTTCTTTTCATTCCTGCTCACAAAAAACAAATCATTAATCATAAAAACATTACCTTTAGTATGAGTAGATTTGGTGCTTCCCATAAAGATATTTTGTAGCAGTTCTCCTTCATTGTATGGTGCTTCAATATCAACCATCAACTCTTCAATAATAGCTCTCCTCATTTGTTCAATCCATGTTGGTGTGTTGAAACACCATTCATTCAAGCAATCATACATAGTTACCTTTTCAAGACAACTCTCTTTCTGCAATGTAGTCACTCCAAGTGAGTGATCTTCATCCATGAGTGATGTTTCCTTTGCCATTACGATAAGAAAATCAGCAATCTCATTTCCATTTTCTGTTTCTATCTCATTTTTCACATTCTTCTCCCTTTTTAGAGGAACTCTAACAATTTTATCTTCTCCTTGTAGGAGATCTTCATTTTCTCTGTCAAGAGAGCATACATCCATTCCAAGTGAATGGTTTTCAATACAATGGTCTTCCATAAACATTGCTTCTCCATCAACATGCTAACAATTTTGGTTGATCTTATTATCATCTTTATTCTCTCCCATGAGAATTTTAGGTGCATTATCCATAATACACTCTTCATTTATCTCCTCCATGAGATCTTTTTTATCACTTTTTCTTCTATCAACAAAAAATCATCTTCTTCCTCCTCGTCCTCTTGAGGAATACACACCTCTTCTTATCTTTTCATCACAAAATTCAGCAACATATGCTTCCTCCATGAAGCATTCTTCATATTGTTGGTTTTCTACATACAGGCCTTCCTCTACAAGAAATAATTCTCCATTACAAAGCATGGCTTCATATGAGTCTTTATAAGACTCTTAAAAAACTCCTTCAAAAGGATCTAATTCAGAATCTGCTTCAAGGAAGCAAGGCTCCTCCTTGCTTAAATAATCTTCATGATTGTCACTCATGGCTTTATGGGTATCCTCATCAAACCCATAAGCATCCTTTAACACTTGCCATGCCATTTTAGCTGATCTACAATTGGCTATGAGAAGAAAAACATTATTTTCCATTTCCTCTCCTCAAATCCATAAGAGCTAAGCAATTTCCATATTGTTGCTCCTTCTTCTCTTTTCTCTCCTCGCCTTGTAGATTGCTCCAAGTGGGTTCCTCATAGCCTTATTTAACTATATCCCATAATTCTTGAGCCTTCAAGAAGGTCTTCATCATTATGCTCCAAATAGCATAATTATCTCCATCAAATTTTGGTACAGCCAAGTCTGCATACATGGCTTCCTTTTATTCACCAAAGTCTCAAGTACCCAATTTATCATAAATCGGCCAATACTGATTGAAACAAACTGAAAATTTTCCTTTAGACTTCTAATATACTTATCTGAAAATCCACTAAATTTCAGATCCAAATTCACAAATTAGAAATATGTGATCAATTTACTTTTGCCCTTTCTATCACAATTTCGGATCTAGGATTGTTGAAGGAAAAATAAATATTCACATACATTAATAAATACAGATCCAAATGACCTAAAATTTTGTCCAAATTATGATTTTATCGAAATAATATTTCTCCCAAAATTTGAGAAGCAAATACCCTGTATTCCACCTTATACAACCATTTTATTTACAAACTAAAAATGCTAATAAATTTAGAAAATTAGCTCCAAATCACCTAAATTTTATACTGCATCCTCTTGATACAATTACCTAACAACCCTCAAAATTTCATAATCAAATACCTTAGGATTCATGATATATTAATGATTTACTCGAGATATTCCTTGCAAATCTGCTGAGTGCTGGCCACTTGAGTTTCTTTGACAAAGTGTGTGTTTCAGATCTCTTCACACCACTCTCCACAGGTTTTTATCCATATGATCAAACCTGCTCTGATACCAAATGAGAAACAATGGTGAAATTGTTCTATTGATCAACAATGCATTACATAGTTTTATAGTTCCTGAAAGAACTAAAAATAGACACGGTGGTTGAGAGAAATCCTCTCAAACTTATTACAACAAACTCAATTAAAGATAGCTCTTATCCTAAAAACATTCTAATATTGGACTATGGTCAAACATTGACCAACCAAGTCAAAACCTCAATGTATGCTAATCAAATTAACTAGAATAATGTAAATCAAAACATTAAACTAAAACTAAATACTAGGACTTAATACTTAGGACTAAGGAGGCAATGTTGAAAATATTCCAACATTACTTAGTTAGATTATGTGGACTCCTCACCCTTATTAACATCACGACATGTGTGTGGGATAGTTGACCCTTTTGCTTTCCAATTGGTTCATGTGATGTTATGTTCCCATACAAGTTGTTTATTTCAAGTGGCATATTCCTATGTTGGAATTTCATTCCACCTTAATACCTCTTCTACTTAGATTATGTGGGACTCCTCACACCTATTAGCATCAAGTCATGGCATGTGTGTGGGGAAGTTTACCCTCTTTCTTTCTAACCGGTTTATGTGATGTTGTGTTCCCATACAAGTTATTTATTTTCAGTGACATATTCCTATGTTAATATCATTCCACTTTAATACCTCTACTTTGTATCTTCGTGCAGTAATAAGTAGTTGTCTATTGATGTCATATACATATGTAGAATTACAATAGCTCGATTATATCGAAGTAAAAGTTGTTAGTAATTTCAATCATTGGCATTGGTGGCTCTAGTGGCTGATTCTCCCATTGAAATACATGAAAGAAATTGAATGGGCAGAATCCAAGCATTCGACATTGCTAGAAGAGTATTGGTAGAATTTTGCAGCTGACTGAATACGACATGCAGTCCATCTCGTCAAACTCGTTCATCAAAAGCTTCAGCAGATTCTCTTCGCAATAGAGAGCACAAAGCATGGGAAAATCCAGTAGATCTAATCATCTACTCATCAAGGCAAAAAATAAAACTTTTTTAGAGCTTCTGAGGTTACAATTTTTGCTCTTTTATAGTCGCTGAGGCTATTACACAAAATTTTTAGCCTTGAACGGGGTTCCAAGGGGCAGTCCAAATTTTTTTGGAAATGCTAAACGAGTGCTCCGGAAGGCTTCCCGTCACTATTATGCTCCCCCTTTTTACAAAGATAGCCCTTTTAAAGTTTTCAAAATTTTATAAAGGTTTTTTAAGAAAATTTAATAATATTATTTTATATTCTTAATTAAATTTAAAAAAAAAAAATTATTTAAAAATAATTAAAAAATATAAAATTGAAATAATTATTAAACTTAATTAAAATATTAAAAAAATTTAAAAAAACTTTAACAAAATGAAACCTTTTTGTTTTCGGAGTGGATGGGAGTTGAACCGATGACCTCCCGTGAGCTAGAGCTAACGCCAGCCAACATGTTGCCTCGCGGTTTTGAAATGAACTGTGGGCGCTTTTGTTTTAAAGTCACCTTGCCCATTTTTTTTTTAAATACTTCACCCGACGGGATTCAAACCAGGGTCTCGTCGCTGCTTGTAGACAACCTTTACCGCCAGGCCATTCCTCTTGATGCGTTCACAAAGGAAAGCACAGGGAGTTAAACAAAAAATGTCATAGTTTTTTTTTTTTAATATTTTAGTCCCACATGCAATGGGCAAAAGTAATGAAATGATTTAAATATGCGCACGAGCACATATGTTTTTGATTTCCTTTGGGCAATCAAAAGCCACTCATTTTGCCACCTCGTCAAATGAACTCGAGCCATGTGTCGCACTCATACTTGTCAGCTCGGAGCTACCAATTCACCATGTATCGCCTTGCCAGCTTCACTCACCATCCAGATATTTGCCACGTGTTCACCACCTAGCACCTCAAGAATCATGCCCAAGATACCATCTCAGCCTTCCCAATCAGCACCTGTCGCCTCGAACTGCATATCATTGCCCAGTCAGCATCCACATCAGCATCTACCTCAAAATCCATGCCCTCCACCTTGGATCTTGTGCCTCCGTGTCTGCACCTCAAAAAATGTGCTCAGCTCTGATACCAGTGAGGCAAGTAGATCAATAAAATAATAAAATATGATTAAATTTTAACCCCAAAATTAATCAATATAATTACGCTTAAGGGTATTTATAGGGAAGGAGGAGGAGGAGGAAATGGAGGAGAGGAAAAGGTGGAGAGATAAGGGGGAATGGAAGTTGTGGAGGGATAAGGGAATAGGGAGGCGTGGAGAGAGAGAAGAAAGCGGGGAAAGCGAAGGAATAAGGAGGCAAAAAAATAGGGAGAGAATATAGGGATTATTTTAAAACAATTTGCCGACATTGTGCCGACAAAATTGGAAATATGTTCACACTTGGGCCTAGAAATATCTATATATTTCTAGGAATAAACCTTTTTCATACTTTCAACACAAATGGTAGTGATAGTTTCAACGCGTTATTCTTAAATGGTGCTTGTTGTTGAACTACTACTATTCAATTCCCTGGGGTAGGCTGGGCTGGGGTGAGTGAACCTAAGCTAAAGTTAAAGGGTAGACTAAGAAAATGTGTATATTGACTAGGGTGAGTGGGACAATCACCTAGTGACCATGGGATGGGGTTTAATAGGCAAAATGGGCTATAAGGGTTGATCTAATGTTTCTAAGGTTGCAATGTCAACTATTTAAATTAATTGGAATCTTTGCAACATCATTGATTATTTACCTCACATAAATATTAATATGACAAGTTTTTGGTGTCTACACAAGTAGGTAGGGGCCAATCCTTTTGAGCTCAACCAGCCTCCATATCTTGTGTTACACTATTTTTTAATATAGAATTGTATCAAATATATTTCCCTCTAGTATTGGGCACATTTTACATAGCATAACATTTATAGATTATTAAGCACAATCTAAACTATATCACACCATTTTTATAGATCATACCATTAATATTAAAGTGAAGTAGATTTTTTTTGTTTGTGGAAAACATCCCAAATGGGATGCCACTTTTGGGTAAGTCCCAAGGAGGCAGAGGTATCTATTCTACCAAAAACATCTAGGGCTCACACCTGACCTGCCCCCTTTGACACACTCAATAAGGATGCCTAAAACAACAAAAACAATAAAAAAAACACAAAACACAAAAAAACACAAAAAATACAACGTCAAAAAATAAAGACAATCAAATAAACAAACAAAAAAATTAAAAACCACAAAACAAACAAAAATAACATAAAAGCATAAAAAAAACAAAAAACAAACAAACAAATAAATAAATAACAATAAAATAAAAAGTAACAACAAAACACACAAAATAACAAAACAACACACAAACACTTCCAAAAAAAAATAAAAACTCCAAACCCATAAAACAAAAACATGAAAAACAACAAAAGCATAAAAAAAAAACGCACACACAAAAACATAAAAAACAAAAACAAATCCCAAAAAAAACTAAAACAACACAAAAAAATAAAGTAGTACAAAAAACACACACCCCTCGAAAAAGTAAAAATAAAAAAGGAAAACAAAAAAAACAAAACACAACTACAACCTTTCTAGGCCAAAAGACTATTAAGACAATATTCAACATAGGAAACATAAGAAAGATATGTCAAAGCTAGGGAATTAAAATACCCTAACCAAACCAAAGAGAAGAAAAAATAAAGCAAAAAGGAACTAGGTACCTCTAGCACTAGAGTCATCCAAAGAAAGGATAAAAATAGAGTTTCCCTTATTTGTAAAGCCCACCATCTAAGACGGCGGTCGTATCATGTAATATCACCTTTTTCCAATACCTAATTAGCTTAAGCATCAAAACTCCTATTATGTTCTATGACCACATGATTGTAATCCACTTTCAAAAGGCCCATATGGATTAATTAAATATTCTCAACAATTCTTTTTATTCTCCATCAACCTTATTATTATTAGGAGTCTTTAGAAGATTAATCATGAGTTGGGATTCAGATTCAACCAAAATATTTTCCCATCCAACCTTAGCAGCCTCTTGAAGGCCTTTGAGGATACCATACCCCTCAACAAGGTTATTGGAAAGGATACCCAAATTCTCAGCAAAAGTGAAAACCATGGAGCCATCTGAAAGTCTACCAATTCCTCCTGCACTAGCTTTTCCAGGGTTCTCCTAGAGGCTCCATCAGTATTGATTTTTCCATAATCCTTAGGAGGAGGATGCCAATTCCTTGTTCTTTCCATATTGCAATCGCTCACATTCCATTTAAGTCAGTTGCCCTTAGAAAAGTTAATATTCAATATTTGCATCACTTGATCCCATTTTTGGTGGGATTTTTAGGGGTGATTAAGGATCTATTGGACTAATTTAACTAAGTTGGCAATGGTATTTTGCTAGATATAGTGAATATCCTTTATTTCTTGATTTAAAATTTGGTTGTTCCTTTCATTCCAGATATTCCAAGGTAGAATGGTA
Organism: Wollemia nobilis; assembly: GCA_028583015.1. NCBI lineage: Eukaryota > Viridiplantae > Streptophyta > Pinopsida > Araucariales > Araucariaceae > Wollemia > Wollemia nobilis. The sequence continues at coordinate 90,626 of JAQPPZ010003824.1, read as the reverse complement.
GAACCCATCCAAACTAACTTCCTAATGAAATGATCAACACCTCTTGTTTAGGCCAATCCCTCCAAAGTTGTTCAAAAGTAGAAAATTTGGACCATTGTAATCCAAGTAAGATGGCTATTCTCCTCCATAGCTTAGAGGCTAAGGTACACTCAATAAAAATATGGCTAAGATTTTGCACATTCTTTCCACATTTCACATCTAAAAGGGCCATGAAAATCATGTTTCATAAGTTGCTCACCAGTTAGCACCCTATAATGCAATAAAAGCAAAATAAAGAACCTTGCCTTAGGCCAAATATTTTGAGCCCACAACTAAGAAAATATGTCATAAAATTGGTTGGGATTATTATGGCATAAGGTCCAATAAACTTAAGCAACTGAATACTCACCCTTAGTAGTGTTTTTCCATCCAAAACAATCTTTATCATGGGACTAAGAGAGAGATATCATATGCAAGATGATTTGGATGTCTTGTATTTGAATTTGTGATATTTTAATAGATCAATCCTCAATAGGGATCCAATATCTACAAACCTCTGAATTACCACTATGGTATCAATATTAATTAGCCACCTTTATCCAATTAGCTCGGTGAAGCTCCTCCATCCAAGACCTCCAATTAGGAAACTAAGTTATCAAAGGTTGGTGACCATCCTAAGAATTTATCCAAAAAAATTCTTGCTGACCATTATGAATGATCCAAAATAACATTTTCTTAATCAATTCTTCACCAGTCTTAAGAACCACAAAAATAGGAGAACCTTTTGTAGGCAATTGATATCAAACAAGGTCTTCAGGACTTTTGTTCTCAGCATATTTAGCACGAAGATTAATGGCCCATAGAGCATTGGGGTTATGTCAAATCCTCCAATATAATTTAGTAGATAAATATTTGTTGTTATTAATAGCATATCAGAATCCTAACCCCCCTTCATTCTTAGGAAGACATAAAGTGTCCCATTTCACCAAGAACCATTTTATTTTCTCCTTAGTACCACTCTAGAGGAACCGATGATTAATTTGATCCAATTCTCAAAGAACAACCTTTGGTATATTCAACATGGTAGAAACATAAATAGGTATAGCTTAAAGGATAGACTTTACCAAGGTAATTCTATCCCCAAAAGAAATCCACCTATTGGTCCACTTTCGAACTTTCTTCTTAACTTTGTCCAACAACCAATTCCAGTATTTATTTTTCTATCTTTGAGTATTGATAGGGATGCCTAAATAAGTGATTGAAAGGGAGGTCTTCTTATATCTTAATTTATCCAAGACCATGGATTCCTTTCTGGTAGAGTAGTGAAATAAAATGACTTTAGACTTGTCTTCATTGATCAATTTCCCGGTAGCCTTAGAAAAATAGTTTATGACTTGCTTAATTTTAGAAGCTTCCTTAACTATAGCTTTACCTAATAGAGTAGAGTCATAAAAAAATTGAAGATGAGAGATAGGCCTAGCTCCATGAGAAATGGTAACTCCCTCAAGGGTTTTCTTGTCTCTATTTTTTGTTATAGTCCTACCCAAGCATTAATCAAGAATGATGAATAAATAATGGGAGAGGGGGTCAACTTGCCTAATACCTCTAGAAGCTCAGAATAATTGTGAAGGCCTACCATTGATAAGAATTGAGTAGGATAATAAAGAGATACAACCCATAATCTAGTACATCCAATATTGGGAGAAATCAAATTGTCTTAAAACTTTGATAAGGAAGTGCCAATCCACTCTGTCATAAGCTTTAGATAAGTCTAAACGAATGAACATAGAAGGAAATTTTTGGATTTCCATGGAATGGATGGATTCTTGAGCAAGAACTATCTCATCCACTATTTTATGCCCTTCCATATAACCTCCTTGTTCAATGGAAATAATATTATGCAAAAGAGGCTTCAACCTTTCTTCCATGATCTTAGTAATGATTTTGAGAAGAACATTACATAAAACAATATGTCTAAAATATGAGATATGATAAGCCTCTTCAGCTTTTGGGACAAGATTTATATAAGTGTTATTGATAAAATTAAAAATATCTTTGGCTTTCCTATATTTTTCCACCACCTCTAATAAATCAACATGAAGAATATCCTAGAACTCTTGGTATAAATCAATGGAAAAACCATTAGGACCTAGGATTTTCCTTTTTTGCATTTTAAAAACCACTTGTTGAAGCTCATTAATAGTAATAGGAGCAGTCAATATGGAGTTCTCCTCATAAGTGATAAGAGAAGGAATCTCTTGAAGAATATTTAGTTGAGAAGTCGAGTCAAGACGAGCAGTAGCAAAAATATTAGAAACATAATTCACAACAATAGAGTTCATGCCATACCAAGTGTAGACAACCTCTCCAAAATCTAAATTTAGGGAAGAAATAAAGTTGTGAGATCTTCGAGCTAGAAGAGATTTGTGGATGGAATTTGTGTTTTGATCTCCTTATTTGAGCCATTGAATTCTAGATTTTTTCTTTCATAAGAGTTCTCCTTTTTCCCATCCCTCTAACTAAGTTGTGAGTCTAATTTCATTTGTACTTATGCTCTCTATGAGGCCATATTTTGGCTTTATTTGGTTAGATAACTTGTAATGTTGAACATTGTAACATCTAAGCGTAATGTATTTTTTGCATGAAATTGTTTGTATCGTGTTTTAGGCTTTGGTTGTACCAAGTATTTTATGCTCATGTAGCTTAAAATATTTTGTTAGTTGAGATTTTGTCACAGTCAAATTAATTTTTCTAATCCTTTTATTTCTCATTCCTTTCTCTTGTCTCTCTTTAGTCTTTACACAAATGTAATTTCACAAGGAACTGACCTTTAGAGGTTGTATTAAAAGAAATTCTTAGCCATTCAATATTAAATTAAATTTAGGGAACACATTCATACCGAGGAAACTTGAAAATTTTTGTTGAGAATGAATTTAGAGGCTTGTACTCTAGTGCATGAAGATAGAGGTATTACTTCAACCCACTTGGTAGAGTACTCAATTGTAGTTATGATAAACTTATGTCCATTAGAAAATACTAGATTAATATTTTTGATGATTTCTAAGTCCCAAATAGAGAAGGTACATGGATACCCCTACCTCATTGGGTCTTACCCGAAAGTGGCATCCCTTTTGGGATGTTTTCCACAAATAAAAAAAAATAGAGAAGGTCCAAGGACATGTTAAGGATTGAAGCTCTTGAGATAATGCATAAATAAGATTGTCATGTTTCTGACACTTATCACACTTTTTAACATAATCACAAGAATACTTTTCCATATAGGGCCAATAATAGCCCATATAGAGGAGTTTCTTAGTAATGATGCTTCCACTCAAATCTCCATCACATGACCCATCATGGTATCCTTTAATAACTATCTAGGCTTCATTTGCAATGAGACATCTAGAAAAATTCCATTTAAAGAGTGTCAATACAAAATTTTATTAATGATGACATAGCAATAGGCACATTGTCTTAGGATCTTATGTTTATTATGTTTCAAACCCTCAAGCAATATGTCCTCCTTAATAAAGGAAATACTATCATTATACCAAGGATTAAGCAAAGAAGAGGTATCAATAGCAAGAACCTTTAATATAATCTAACTATATTCTCATGTTGTAGGTTTCTAATTTGTTGTATGATGATTGTAGCTTGCTCAATATCCAATTTGAGAGGTATAAGAGAAGTATCCATGACCATAGCATCACCATGATGATTTCTAGACCAAGGAATGATATCAATAGTAACCTAATAAAATGCAATCATTTGCTTTTCAAAAATATCTTTATATGGTTTAAGCGTTTTATATTTAGTTTGATAGATGCCATAGAATTGAATAACTATCAATTGGATTTCTATGAATATGGAGAGTGTACAAACACTCAAATATAGAGTTGCAAAAAGTGTGAGGATGAGAGCCTCATACTCCCCATTATTGTTGGTAAAGGAGAATCAAATTTTAGAGGACAAAGGAATTATTTATTATTGTGGTGTGACCAAAACAACCTCTTCTCCTACTCCTTTGATGTGGTGAGCACCATCAAAATACAAGGTCCACAAATCACCTTATTTATCTTCTAGGTTGAAAATAGATTTTTCTAGAAAGTCGATGACTACAAGACAACAAGATACTAAAGGTGTGTCTACTAATTGATCAGCAATGAACTAATATTTTATTGATTTATAAATAATGAATTTGAGATTGAATTCACTAAAAGTGATGATCCACTCAATGGTTTACCCTAAAATATGGGGTTTCAGCATTAAATATCACAAGGGATTGACCCTAGTAATGATACAGATTTTTGACTAAGCACATGTTGTCAAATCACTACATTAAGGTAGAGCTTTTAAAAGGTTGTTTAATGGACTTCATAACTGATCAAATTCCTATCGATGTAATAGATGTCCCTTTCCCTTTGTTGGTAGTCATAGTTGTTACAATATATAGCAATAGAGGCTTGGTCAAATTTGGAGAAATAAGAATACGTGAGGATTAAAGACAAAAATTTAGAGTGTATAATGTTGCTTGACACTCTATATTCCACTTAAAATCTACATTTTTTCTTAGAATTTTGGAGGTAATCTAGGATATGAACCTCTAAATGACTTGTAGCTTGCCTTGGAGGCTTTGAAGTTAGGTTAGTTTTTAAGGGGAATCATATTCATAATAGGTTTTATTTTGTTAGGGTCTACTTATATACCATGTTGGGATACAATGAGTCTTAATAGATCCCCTAATATCATCCCAAAGAAACACTTTGAGGGTTTAAGGAAAACTTTATATTCTATCAAAGATAATACATCATAAATCTCAAATATGATCTTCCCAATATAGATATCAATCAAGAAAACCATCAACATAATCCTCTATGAAATTATCTATCATATCATGAAAAATGCATGTCATAGCTATTTGATAAGTGGGTATAATATTATTTAGTCCAAAGGGCATGACCTGATAATAGAAGGTTCCCTAAGGGGTGCTAAAAACTATTTTGGACTAATATTCAAGTGTGATTATAATTTGGTTGTACCTTGAGAACCCATCCATGAGGGACAACATTCCATACCCTATAGTAAAATTGATAATCATGTTAATATTAGGTAATAAAAATTATCTTTGGGACATGCTTTATTGATGTCCTAGAACTAAATATAGACCTTTTAGTACCTTCCTTTTTATCAATAGGAATGATTTTAGACATCTAACCAAAATAATTAATTACCTTGATAAATCCAAATTCTATGAGTTCTTGAATCTCCTTTTTAAAAACCAAAGTGATCTTAGGATGCATTTTTTACAACTTCCATTTAATGAGCTTTACATCATGTCAAATAAATAAATTATAAACAATTAGAGATGAATGTTTTCCTAACATATCAACATAGGACCAAACAAAAATATCAACAAACTCTATCAAGAGTTTTGTGTACTCCTTGTATTATTCTAAGGTTAAAACATTTTCTAAATTTAGGACTTTAGGTTTTTCTTGAGTTATACTATTAATATCAATAGTCTTATTGATTAAAATGTGAGATTCATCTTCTAATTCAGGAGGAGCATGCAAAAACCCTAGGCTCTCAAGGTCTATGAGATCTAAAGGTGGTTGTTCATGATTGAATGACTATGAAGTGACAATATTATGTATTTGGAGAAAGTATCATCTATAACAAAATTTATTCTGAATAAGATAGTTGAAGAGACCATCTTGAGGAGAATTATGGAGGATGATCTTCACCTCATAGTTGCTTTTATTGGCAATCAACTCAGGATAAACTATGGTTAGTAAATTCTAACTAGCATTGCATGTGAATTGGCTATATATAGAACCTAATATAATCCAAATTTTCTTATCCTCCTCATACCAATTCAATCTATTTAGAAATATAGTATCATTAGGGATTCCCAAAAAAAAATATTGGCTTCATCGTCCTTATTAGAAGAACATGAAGCATGAAGATGATCATTACAACTAAAGATATATCCTATCCTATAGTGGATCAACTCATATTTTGCCTCTAAGGGCTCTTTGATGCCTTTATTATAAAGACCTAATAATTTGCCTCAATATACCATGTTGTAAAGCATTTTATTTGGTATGGGATATATGTATGATAATTAGCATGAAATATACTATAATTTAATTGAGTGAGGAATACTACCATGAATTTGCTACTTGTCAGTATTATCATCATAAATAAAGGAATAAATCCCTATTTGTATCATTTTATCCTTCATAAAAAGTAAGCCCATGGTTTAGGTAGAAGGTGGGAATCTAGCTAGATATACAATTCTTTGGTTATTATATTGGATATTTAGGTTGATTTGATTAACATTTTGAATTTTAGTTTAGTTATCACCTTGCATTTGAGGTTGATTATTGTTATTCATATTAGTTTTATTAGATATTTTATTCTTCAAGATGATTATTAAGTTGATAGGTTTGAGTATTTATAGTTAACGCCCTTAATGCATCATCAATAGGGAGTTGAGAAGGAGAAGAAGTTGGATTAATAGAGAGAGGTAAAGATAAGGTTTTAGATTTTTGACCTCAATTTCTTGGAAATAAGCAAAAGGTTTAGGTTTGGAAGGAATATGATATATTTTTCCTTGATACTCATATTTCAGACATTGATGATAAGTAAATGGAAATAACCTTATTTAGGGTTATGCGTAAGGGGTCAACCCCAAAATGTATTTGTAAAAATTTGGTGAATCAATTTTGAAATGTAGGTGAATAGTGTCCAAACGCATGCAAAAGGTTCACTATTTTTTTTTTTGAAAAAATGAAAAAACCTTGAATTAACACAGAAGACAGTTACAAGAGGGAGAAAGGGCATCCCAACCAAACGCAGAGAGACCAGAAGTACACAGGGCGCGAAAACGCGACATGTCGCGAAAACGCGACATGTCGCGAAATCGCGACACAAAACCAAACATCCGCCGCGCCACAACACCCAGTCGCGATAACGCGACATGTCGCGATATCGCGACATGTCGCGATATCGCGACAAAAAGCGCCGGAACCACAACACCCGAAAAAGGTCGCGAAATCGCTACAGCACAGCACCAAATCACCCAAACACCAAAAGTGTCACGAAATCACGATGAGAAAGCCTTAAAGCATCCGCTCCCCGAGACTGTTGCGAAATCGCGACGAGGACCCCTTTGATCGGCAACTTTGAGAAAGTGTCGCGACATCGCGATGAATTTTCCTTGGAGTCCCACTTGGCCGGAAGTGTAGCGAAATCGCGACAAGAAAGCCAAAGGGCGCCCCATCCGTAAAAGTGTCGCGAAATCGTGACATGTTCAGCCCCGAGGTACCCATTACCATAACAAGTCGCGATATCGCGACGTTTTTCCTGCCAGCTGTTTTTTCTCCAGAACTGTAGCGAAATCGCTACAGGTTTGCCCCTGTGCTTCCTTTCCATAAACATGTCGCGATTTCGCGACAGGTTATCCATTGGGAGGCTTTTCTCAAAAAGGTCGCGATAACGCGTCGGTTTTTCCCCCTGTACTAAATTTTGCTCAACACATCTCGAAATCACAACAAGGATGCCCCTATGAGTCCCTTCCTCAACAAAAGCACGAAGGCGCGACAGATTTTCCTTGTAGTAGCTTTTCCCACAGATTGTCGCGATATCTCGACGGTTTTTCCCTTTCATGCAGTTTTCCTCAAGGCGTCGCGATATCGCGACACTTTTCCTCCAGTAGCAAAACCTACCAAAAATGTCGCGACATCGCGACACCTTCTCATCAACGACCACGACGACGCAACAAGTCGCGAAATTGCTACAAAAATCCTCCCAAGGCCACAGCAACCAGAAGGGTAGCGAAATCGCTACAGTTTTCCAGGATAGGTCACGACATAGAGACAAGTCGCGACAGAGCAACAGGTCGCGACAGAGCGACATGTCGCGACAGAGCAACATGTCGCGATAGAGCGACATGTCGCGATAGAGCAACATGTCGCGAAATCACGACAGAAAACCAAACCGGGTCAAGACGACGCAATATGTCGCGATATCGCGACAGAAACGAACCTTAGTCATTTTTGAGCTCATGGATGTAGAGATCGTTCCAGGCCACTCCGAATCTCTTCATCTATCATAGGCATATCACTGTGCAGCTGGACACCTACCTCTTTCTCAGCACCCATCTTCGCAAGGAAGTCAGCTACCGTGTTCAGATTTCTACTCACATACACAGGGATGACATCATCTAACTCCCTCCATAACTCCTTGATTTGAGATATCAACATCCGCAATATCCAGGCTTTTAAAGAGAAATTCCGCAAGCAATCTAGAGCGCCGATCAGGACTTGAGAATTAGATTCAAGAATTATTCTCCGGTGACCCTGCTTAACAACCCAGATAGACGCGGACTTAATGGCCAAGGCTTCGGCTTCATTGTTCGTGGCTCGCCCAATCCCCGAAGTTCCCGATAAAGAACCGCACTCGAGTGATCCCGACAAACAACACCAATTCCTGCGTTGCCCGGGTTGCCTTTTGCAGCCCCATCAGTATTGATCTTGATCCAGCCTTCAGGGGGGGGTTTCCAGCATGATCTATCTTGCCTCTCAAGACCCTCAACCCCCTCTTCAGGATGCCCAAGAGTAGCCTGATTCTTTTCATTGGCAAGAGTAGCAACAGTTTCTGTGACTTTGCTCCAGATGACCTGCCAAACACCGTCAATCGAGGAGAAAGTGTTTCTAAATATCCGTGCGTTTCTCTCCAACCAAACTTGCCACCATATGAAGAGAAAGCCTAACTGCCAGCCAGTTCGGAGAGCTATAGACTTGAACCTGCCCCTTTTCCATTTTTCCCAAATATTGGTACGATTGAGAACACCATTAGCCCGGAGTTTAAACTGCAAGAACCAGCGTTCCCAAATCTGATGAGTAAAAGGACACTCAAAAAACAAATGGTCTGCAGTTTCCTCATGATGGAGGCATAAAGCACATTGAGAGGGGCCAAGGTTCACTATTATTAGGGGTAATTTTGGAAATTTAAACTTAAAATGGTCAAATTATTATAAAATTAGGGCAAAACTACCCAAAACAAATTGCACCCAAAAATTTTTGGCTAATGGACCTTGGTCAATGGTCCCAAATATTAGCCAATTCTAAATTTAAAAAATCCTAATTTTATCCAGTTTGGCAATAAATAGACGCTATGCATAACCCTAACCCCATTGCATGGATACAAGTCCTTCCAAGAAGAATATTATAGATTAAATAAAAAGGTATAACATAGAAAAGGATCTTAAGGGTTCGACGTCTAACCTTTAGAGGTAGGACTATGGTGCCACTAATCTCATGCTCTTAATTATCAAATGCCCAAATAACAAGATTATATTTCTCTAGATATTTCTTAGTTAGCCTAATTATACTAATAAATTTTAGGCTACAAACATTAGGGGTTGAACTTTTATCAATGGGACTATAATTAATAAGGACACCACCAATGTAACTTGTGATGTAGAGTGTGAGTTTTCCTACCATATATGTGGGAAGAATATCATATTTATAGAATGATACATGAAATGATGAACCCCAAGATACCCTACATTATTAGTGAGATCACTAAGGTTTTAGGTCTTAAGGAACCACTTCTTTACTCAAGATATCAAACAATATCTCTTTATCCATTAGAGATGATTTGAGGTGTTCAAGAAGGAAAATCTTGGTTGGGGTACTCTCAAGTTGTTTTCAAAGATCAATTTACCCTTGTCCTTATTTTGAGATTGCATGATTATTGTGATAGGAGCTTAGGTTAGTAACCAGGAAGAAAAATTTAGGAGAAAATAGAATAAACTTGCATTAGGAATTAATCTGCGGTTACAAGGTTTAAATAGAAGGAAATAAACCATAATCGCTAACTTAGGCGAAATAGAAAAGGATGAAGGAAAATAGGGAGGAAAGAAGAAGAAAATTAGAATTTGTTCTCTTTGCCACCCATACCATCAAACCTTTGTCGTCCAGTCTCTACTTTCCAGGGAGGTAAAAGGTAATGTCCAACCTTACTGTGGTAAAAATAAATTTTTACCATGCGTTATTTCCAACATTCTCCCCCTTAAAGTTGAGAGGACTGACTATACAGTCTCTCAGATTTATAAATTGAGATTTAGCCATGCCTTTGGTGAAGATGTCTGCTAGATTATCCAAAGTGCTGCAATATTGAAGCTCAACTATCTGTTGTTCCACCATATCTCTTATGAAGTGATACTTCATATCAAAATGTTTTGACCTTTTGTGGTGGATTGGATTATATGCCAACTATATGGCACTAATATTATCACAATTCATTTTGGTTGGACCAATTTTATTTTCGCCAATCTCTTCAAGGATTTTCCTCAACCAGAGGATTTGAGTACTAGCATGGGTAAAGGTTATATACTCATCTTCTATAGATGATAATGCTACAACAGATTGCTTCTTGGAACTCCAAGTTATTAGTCCTGAAACTAGACTAAAACAGTTCCCTGATGTAGATTTTTTGTCATCTATATTACTGCCCCAATCGCTGTCACTATAACCAACTAACTTCACAAATTTAGACTTGTGGTAATGGATTCCAAAATCCAATGTACCTTTTACATATCGTAAAATTTGTTTGGTTGCTTGAAGGTGCAGCTCGGATGGGCAAGCCATAAACCTTGATACTAGAGAAATAGCATACTGTATATCTAGCCTAGTGTTGGTGAGAAACATTAAACTCCCAACCATGCTTCTGAAATTGGTCATGTCAATATTTGGTGCTCCATCATCTTTGCTTAGCTGGATTCCATGTCCTATTGGTGTTGCAACTAATTTGCACTGTTGCATAGCAAATATCTTGATCATGTCATGAGAATATTTACGTTGACATATGAAGATCCCTTGCTTTGATTGATGTACTTCCATGCCTAGGAAGTATCTCATTAATCCGAGATCCTTCATCTCAAACTGATTCATCATGGAGTTTTTGAACTCCATATTCATCTTATTATTACTACCCATAAATATTAGATCATCCACATATAAAAAAACTATGAGGATATCTACTTCATTCTTAAGGTAGTATAGAGTTGGTTCACTCTTGCTTTTTGTGAAACCATAATCGCTAAAATAGTCGTCAATGCGTGAGTACCACGCTCTTGGTGCTTGCTTGAGGCCATAAAGTGCTTTTTTCAAATTTTAAACAAGGTTCTCTTTTCCTTGTTCTTGGAAACCTTGAGGTTGTTGAACATACACCTCTTCTGTCAGGTATCCATTTAAAAATGCACTTTTCACATCCATGTGTTGAATGTTCCATCCTTTATGGGCTGCCAAGGAAAGAACAGTTCTGATTGTTTCTTGTTGAGCAACTGGAGCAAAGGTTTCCTCATAATCTATGCCATATTTATGAGTAAAATCTTTTAGCTACTAATCTACCTTGTGCCTTTCAATGCTTCCATAAACATTGAATTTTGTCTTATAGACCCATTTACATCCAACACATTTTTTTCCCTTGGGAAGCTTCACAAGCTCCCAAGTATCATTCTTTTTAATTGAGGATATTTCCTCTTCCATGGCATCTTGCCATATACTTTCATTACATGCCTTTTCATAACTAGATGGTTCTAACTGTGCAACAACCAATAGAGCATAATTGACTACATCACCCCTTGGTTCATGAGACTCATCATCTCCTAATATTTGAAGATTTTCAAGTCTTGAAAAAATGTCGTCCATCTCACTAGCTTGACTCCTAGTGTATGTTTGTTGGAAATTCCTATCCAACATTTGAGAAGATGGATGACTTTGTGGTATGCTCTTTCCTTTATTTGTTTCTTTCCTTTGAGAAATTGGATCAATATCCATCGTTCTTGGAGCGGTTACAGATCTCTGAAATCATTTTGAAGAGTTTGGGCGTGCCAACAAAGGAGTTCCTCTTGGACTTGATGTACCACTTGATGTACTCGATGAAGATTCCTGATGTGGACTTTGTGGAAGGGAACTACTTCCACTACTTTTCTTGGGCTATACAAATGTGGAACTTTCAAAATTAGAGTCTATATCAACAAAGTTTTTATGACCCCATTCTCCCCCTTCATCAAAAATTACATCCCTGGAGATAACTATTTTATGTGTCTTGGGATTGTACAATCTATACCATTTGGTAGATTCACATTACCTTACAAAAATACATTATTGACTCTTAGGATCAAGCTTCTTTCTCTTCTCCTTAGGAATGTGTGCATAAGCTAAAGAACCAAATACTCAAAAATGTTTGACATTTGGTTTCTTACCATACCATCCTTCATAAGGAGTGATACCATCTAAACTAGAAGTCGAACTTCTATTTAGAATATATGCACTAGTTCTCACTGCATCTTCCCAATAGATGTATGTTAGATGCTTTGTTTGAAGCATTGTACGTGCCATTTCAACAAGGGTGCAGTTCTTTCTTTAGGCCACACCATTCTGTTGTGGGGTATAGGCAGTTGTGAACTGCCTTTTTATCCCAATTTGCTTACAATAATTTAAAAATTCATTTGAGTACTCTCCTCCTCTATCAGTGCGAAGACATTTTACATAGTAGTCACATTGCTTTTCTACATTATTTTTGAAGTCTATGAAGCAGTCAAATGCATCATCTTTGTGTTTCAAAAAATAGATCCATCACATTCTAGAATAATCATCTATGAATGTTAGGAAATAAGAATTGTTTCCAAGGCTTTTTGTTTGCATTGGACCACAGATGTTCGAATGTACTAGCTAAAGAGTATAGCTTGCTCTCCATGCTTGCCCTTTTGGAAACTTCATTCTGGAGTGCTTTCCCAAAGCACATGCTTCGTAGACCTTCTTATGTTCTTGAATTTTTGGTAGTCTTGTCACCATAGCTTGTGAAGTTAACATTTTCAAGCTAGCGGAATTGAGGTGACCATATCTCAAGTGCCACAATACACTTGGATTTGAAATAGCAATATTTGCAAGTTGAGCTCCCACTGGCTCACAAAATTTTAGAGGGAATAACCTATTCTTTGTCATAGGTACTTCTATGATGACTCTGCTACAAATGTTTTTATCAAGATGTTGGTCACGAATCTACCACAGGAAAGGATTTTCTAAAACTATGCACCCTAGACCCAGAAAAAATTGAAAGGCTAGGAGAAAGAAATTTCCCCCAGACCAATCTCCAGAGTGAGCTAGTTTCCTTACTATTTCTAAATTTGATTTTAGATTAGAGTTGCTGGAAAGAAATTACAAATATGCAAAAAGAAACGGGAAATACATAGAAAGAGATGGGAAATATAGTCATAGGCCAAATTTGTTAGATCGGGAAGAAACTCGGTAAGAATTAAACCTCAAGTGTATGAGCAGCATATAATAATAAAAACTACAGTGTAATCCAGTTACGATCTTGCGCAAACAACCTTCAGAATTGCATTCCAGAACTCACTTTCTTATAGCAACATTCAAACTCAAATGCAGAATTTGAATCTAACAACAAATTAGAAAAATGAGCATAACTGAGAAATACATGAAATAGAAGGAAATCACATAGAAAAACATTTTCCAAATCAGAGGCCAAGTCTCTTTCATTCATGCAAAACAACTTGAAAGCTTTAATGCAACACTGTCTCTCGAACTCCCGATACTTGTTCTTGAGATTTACATTAATTTATATAGAGGTCTTGCCTCTTTGCAGCATTTAAAACTTGCGACTGACCTCCTCGAGATCTACAAAATGTGCAACAAAAATAATAGAACGATCCCCTTAAACCAGCCTCGAACAAAGAGTTGGTCGTCTTCATTAAATTGTCGTTCTTGAAAATATGCTTGAAACCGTTAGAAAAAACCATGAACAGTCACTTCGAATAATGGAGCATCTTTAATTCTGGTGGCTTGAACATGTTCTTCTACCTTGACCACATCTAAAAGTAGCAAACCATTCAATTATGGAGTGCTTTTAATCATTGGAAATCATAAAAACCTTATCGGACCGTTTGAACCGCTTTCTGCCGTGAAACTGTAATAGGTCGCGAAAACATGACATGTCACAAAATCGTGACGTATTTCTGCTCTGTATGCTTCTATCACTTTGGGACCGTGAAAACCAACCATGTCACAAAATCGCTACAGGTTTGGCTTCTTTATCTCCTTCGCTACCTTGAACCGTGAAAACATGATGCTATGCGATTTTGTCATGTCCGTACCATTATGCTCCTTTTCTGCTTCGTCTCTGTGAAAACATGACAATGTGCAATTTCACGACGTTATTCATCCATGTTGTTCTTTAGCTACTTCAAATTGCAAAAACACGACACTGCGTGATTTCACTACATCTTCCTATCGGCACCTTCATCGTCATCTCTAGATCGTAAAAATCAAGCAAGTCACGAAATCGCTGCACTATCTTCCCACTGCTCAGTCTTTGCTTTTATGTCATGAAAATCCATGTCATGATTTTGCTACAATTTTCATGCATTCTGTACGGTCTAGCTTCTAACCCGCGAAAATGCGACATTCTTGCTTTAAGTGATCCTTCATCTCCATCATGTCATGATTTCGCTACCACTTTCTGCACTTGGTCCTTCTTCAACAATGTGTCATGAAATCATGACATTTTTTTGCATTCTCTACTGCTACCACTTCCTGTCGCGATTTCCTGATGTCTGCTTCATGCTTGGTCTCATTTACAAAAGTGTCATGAAATTGCTACCACTTTCGTGCCTTCAACTTTTCCATCCGCCTTAAGCGCGACCATGCAACACGTAGCGATTTTGCTACGTCTTCCTTTTGTGCTGGCTCTATCCCACAAATGTCGCAAAATCATGATGTATTCATTCCTTAAGGTTTTATGTCTGCATCTTGCTGCGACCACGTGACACGTAGCGATTTTGCTATGTCTTCCTCCATTTGCACTGTGATCAGTATTCTGTTGCGATATCGCTACCAAGTTGAGTCTCATTGCCTGTCACTAAGTTATGTCATGATTTCATGACCTTTTTCTCTGCTCTGCTCCATGCCCATTATAAGTCGTGAAAACATGCATGTCACGATTTCACTACCTTTTCGTTGTGCTTCCATTGTTGACCATTTTGACTATGACTTTTCGACATGTCATGAAATCACGACGGTTTTACCTCTCTGCTGCCATTTTTTTGTCACAATTTCGCTACAGTCTTCAGACTTAGCTTGTTTTTTTGCATCAAAACCTGTAGAGGAGTTAGAATTTCAATAGCTTATGCATGAACAATCAATAATCAACATAATGTGGCAAAAATGCCAACATTCTTGGCGGCTAGTGGGGTATACAGTTCTTCTGTATGCACGAATCCCAGGCCTGAATCCATTGGGCAACGGAGTCAAGAAAATTTGAGAACAGAAAGCTGGCTGATGGGGTACATCTCAACGAACTACTACAACAATTCTTGCTGAATGAATGAAACTCAAAGAATCTGTATTTGGCTTAACTGAATAGGTGCTAAAAAGAATCTCCAGGAAAGCACCAGGGGTTTGCAAAATGGAAATGCATGGAATGCAATCCTGTAGATGTGCAGACTGGGGAATGCGAATGAAAATGATGATAGGATGGAATGGTAGAGTGGAGGAGTGATGCGGTAGATATAGTAACAGAGTGCTTCTGTGCTACTAACTACTATGAAAGGGGAAATGGAAATGAATGGAAGGGAAGTGGAATAAATGATGAAAGAGGTGTGAACTGTGGATAAATTGTGATAAATGCTAAAATGACAGAGAACTTAGAATAAAAGGATAGGAAGAATCAGGAATAACAGGAAGGGAAAAAGAAACAACAGCAGTGGCTTGATGACTGCAGAAGAAAAATAAGTAGAAGAAGAAGGGAATAAAAAAGGGAAGGGAAGAAATAGTAAGGAAGGGGAAGGAACAAATTAATAGGAAGCCACTAAATTCTGGGATAGAAGAAGAAAAAAGAAAGAAAAACACGTACCTACGGGCTCGCATGCAAAAAGAGCTGAACCTGATAAAGAAAAACAATACTTTTTTTTTTTTTTTTTTTTTTACTATGTACAAGGTAAGACTAGAATCATCTTCATGTAGTATAGGCTTTCAGATGAAATCCGTTCACTGAAATAGGAAGTGGGCTGCCATCCAAATCTTCTAAATAAAATGAATTTGCTGCACCAGCACTAACAATGCAGAATGGACCCTCCCACTGAGCATCAAATTTCTTCTACATCCCTGGCTTAGCTTTCTTTTCATTCCATCTCAGGACCAAATCACCCACCTTAAGCGGACGATCTACAAATTTTTTATGGAACCACTTTGAAATAACCTGTGTGTGCTTAGCAAACTCTTCATAGGCCAAAGAACATTGCTCTTCCAATTGTAACAACTGAACCAACCGCATATCCATGGAATCTACATCTGCTTCATCATCCTGAAATCCCTGCAACTGCTACAACATTGGCAACTCTAAATGAACAGGCAACCTTGCCTCTTTACCATATACCAGGGCATATGGTGAAGTCTTAATGGACTTCTTGATTGAAATCCTATCTGCCCATAAATCTTGATTCAACAGAAGGTGTCATGATCTCTTGTTATCCACTAAATATCTCTTTAAAATCTGTAGCAAATTCTTATTTGTAGACTCTGCCAGGCCATTTCCCTCAGGATAATAGTTAGAGGATGTTTTCAAGAAAACACCATACTTGTTTGCAAATTCAGCTAACTCAGCTCCAATAAATGGAGTCCCATTATCTGTAATAATAGCATCAGGAATACCAAAGCGTGTAATTAGTCCTTCAATGAAAGAAATCACCACTCCTTGATTTGTGACTTTGGTTGGAATAGCTTCAGACCATCTTGTAAAATAATCTGTAGCAGTTAAGATGTACTTGTGACCAGCTGAAGAATTTGGATCAATAATTCCAATAAAGTCCAACCCCCACTGCTAAAAAGGTGCTTCAACCTGAATTAGATGCAAAGGCAATGATGCATTTCTAACCCTTCCTGTATACCTCTGACATTTGTCACATGCTTGGGAAATCTTGAAAGTATTTGTGAACAGAGTTGGCCAGTAGTAACCAGCCCAAATTATTTTAAAAGCCATCGGTCTACCTGCATAGTGTCCTCCTGATATGCCAGAATTAAACTCCTCCAGGAGTCTAGCCTTCTCTGATTCCTTGATACACCTTAAAAGAACACCATCAATATTCTTAAAAAACAATCCTTCGGGCAGTAACACATACCTAAGAGCTTGCAGACAAAATATTCTTTGTTGTGAGGCATTCAACTGTGAAGGGCATTTACCAGTTGTGAAATAGGTAACGAGGTCATCTGCCCAATCTTGTTCTTGAACTAAGAGGTTCATCAGATTGTCACCTCCAGCAAAATCATCTATTTGATACTCAACTATACCAGATGTTGCCATCTTTGCTAAGTGTTGGCATAAAGCCTTACCATGCACTAGCTTGGTCGGATGAATCTCAACGTCAAATTCTTGGATCTTGGTGACCCAACCAGCGAGTTTATCACCCATCTCACCTTGAATGATGAAATTTATTACATCAGGATGTATAACATAGACAACTGTCCTACTCTGAGATATGAAGTGCTTGAATTTTTTAAGAGACTTCATGACAGCATACACCTATTTTTCAATGAAATTATACTATGCCTCATGAGGTAAAATAACCTGACTAAAAAAAGAAATGGGCCTTTCATTCCCATCGTCTCCTTTCTGTGTGAGTACTGCGGCATAGCTTTCATCTTCCCCAACTGCATACAGAATGAAATATTTTGAATAATCTGGATTAATTAATATAGGAGCCTGCACTATTTTGTCCTTAATTTCCTAGAATGCCTCTTTCCTCTGAGTTGTCCATTTAAAGTTTGCATCCTTCTTCAACAATTCAGTCATGGGTTTAACAACCTGGGCAAAATTAGAAATGAACTTCTTGATAAAATTAATCTGTCCAAAGAAAGATTGCAGCTCCTTTTTATTGGTAGGGAGTGATAATTTCTTCAATGCTTCAACTCGAGCTGGATCTATTGCCAAACCATCTTCTAAAATGACATGCCCCAAGAGTTTACCTTCCTTCACTACAAAAATTGACTTCTTTGGATTAATGGAAATCCTAAACTCTCTACATTTTCCAAATATTTGCCTCAGATGAGAACAGTGATCTTACCATTTATGTGAAAAGACAGTCATATCATCAAGGTAAATAACGATAATCTGGTTCAAAAACTCCTCAAATGCAATGTCCATGGCTCTCTGGAATGTGGCCCCAGCATTTGATAATCCAAAAGGCATTCGCTGATAAGAAAAAGTGCCCCACTTAGTTGTAAATGTTGTCTTGTACTGGTCCTCATCCCTGACCCAAATCTGGTTATATCCAGAGAATCCATCCAACAGTGAAAAACGCTGAGCCCCAGCAACAACATGTAGTATCTGATCAGTGTGAGGCAAGGGATAATGATATTTCAAAGATGCATGGTTCAGATTCTGAAAATCTACACACAGTCGTATGTCTCCATTTTTATTTCGAACTAGAACGAGATTAGCAACCCAAGTTGAGTGTTTAACCGGGTATATAATCTTGGCTTGCAGCATTTTCACAAGTTTGGCCCTCATTAGAGTCTCAATATTTGGATTCACTGGTCGCTGCTTCTGCCTGAAAGGTCTGACTCCTTCTTCCAACTCAATAGTATGCTAAACAATCTGTTTATCATATCCTTTCAGATCTTCATAAATCCAGGCTACAATATCAAAAAATTCTTGCAACAGTTGCCTAATTTCTTGTAGTTCGTCAGGAGTAGAATCAGTCCCAATCTTAATGACCTTATTGGGTTCTAATTGCATTTCCATATACTCTTTCTTATCAATCTCAATCCAATGTTTCTTAGATCGATCATGCTGATAAAACAAACTCTCTAGAGTTATAATACCCTTCGAAATGTGATTATTACATAACTGAATCAAACCATCAGTCTCTTCATGCTCCAAAGTTCTTCCTTTGATAGTGGCAGCTTCTTGAATTAAAAAATTAACAATTTGCTCATCATCCTCGAAGACTTGCCAGAAAGTATCCTTGTCTGGGACACTTGGCCTGTACACCATCCTTACTATCTTTGGTTTCTTCACTACCTGCTCAATAGGAGAAAAATTGGCTCCAAGAGATGCTAGAAGATCCGCATGCTTATTTAGCTCTTGGGATATGACTTGAATATTCAGAGCTATGAAAGACTCAAACAGGTCCCATACTTGATTACGGTATGCTTTAAGATAATGCTGCTTAGAAATACACCTATTTGTTACTTGGTTTACAATAAGCTCAAAATCACCAAAAATCTATAACTGTTCGATTCCCAACTTCCTTGCCTTTTTCAAGCCTAGGCATAATGCTTCATACTCGGTAGCATTGTTAGTGCAATTCCAAGTAAGACGGTATGAATATGTTCTTTGTAAACTAGGAGAAATCAAAACAATACCTGATCCTGCATCGTTTTTGCATCTGGACCCATCAAAATATAACTTCCATAGTTGATCTGTGACAGAGCTCTAATCATCTTGGTTAGGAAATACTTGCATTACACCATCCTCGGGCTTTGTGATAGAATAACAACCGATTTCGGTTTCCAGCATAGCATTGAAATCAAGCATGAAAAACTGATCTTCCAACTGGAGCTCATCTAAAACCTCATTCATCAAATCATAACCCTCTGGCTCTTGAGTTAGCATGTTGACTGACTGCATAGTTTTTTCTGCTTCATCCAACTTTTCAATATGAAAAGAGGAAGGTTTTTCATTATGAATCCAAAGTTTATTTCCTTTGAATGGGATTTCCAAATGGGAATAATCCAGTGCAAGGTAACCTCCCAACTTTGCAGTAAACTCTCTAGATAAGAACATACTGAAATACGGTTCTAGATCTACTACAACTATCTCTTAAATGACTATAATCTGAGGCATAGTGTGCAAAAAAATCAGGACATCCTTGATTACACCCACTGTTTTCATAGGAGTGCCATCTAATTACAAAACTCCAGGGCTACTTCATGTGTATTCCATACCCATAACTTCATAAACTGCCTTTGGCATGACAGTTGTAGTGGCTCCAGAGTCGATCATGCAGTTATGCACGATCCAACCCTCTATTTGTAGTGATAGATAAAATGGGGGTGGTCTATTTTTACCAATTATAGAAGTGGTTAAGGCTTGAGCATAAATTGTCTGGGTAGGACCTTTCTCACTATCCTTCATAGATTTTAAAGATTCTTGCAATAAATCTACCTTCCCAGGCAATTGCAATGCATCGTAAAGACTAACCTTAGCTGAGGCCTTCTTCAATTATTTGACAATGTTGTATGCAACCGTAGCAGATTCCTTTTTTTCAATAGGATGTTCATATCTGCTCCAATACTGCTGAGTGGCTTCCACTCTTAGCCTCTTCATCAATGAAGGATGCTTCAACTTTTCTGTAGCTTGCTCCTCTGCTTGTGATCTTGCCTATGCAGTTGCAGCATTTTCTTGTACTCTATGTGGAACAGGATATTTCGGTAAAATAGGTGCATCTAGCTTTGAAACTGGCATAGGATATTTCATTGGTTTCTTCAAATCAGCTAGCACTTTTAATGGCTCTAACTCAGCAGGATCTACTGTAACAAACTTCTTTCCAGTCCTTGTGAGAACTGAAACCTGCTCTTCAGATGGAAGCATCAAACTATGGCCTACCTTAGAGATCATACTGACTTGGCCCCCTGAGGAACTAGCAGCCAATGTCTACACATAATTTAAATGGACCATGTAAGTGTCTTCTCCATGGGGATCATTGCAAGTCGAACACCAATATGTTCTTTCAGCAAGGACTGCATCTTCATTTACCAAAGCATATTTCTCAGGTGCTTTGCTTGTAGAAGTAGCTTGGTCTCTAGTAATTGGCGGGGGTTGAAATCTCCTTGGTTGGAAATCTCGCTCAACTTGCTTCCTTTCGATAAGCGTGATCTTATTACCCATTGCTCTTATTACAGAATTGGCAGATTTTACCTCTTGCAAAAGTGTTGTATAAGGATCAGGGTTCACAGGTGCAGGAGGTGCTAGCAAGGGCAAAGGTGCTAGTGGTGCCGGTAATGCTGGAAATGAAGTGGAAGCAAGGAATGGCAGAATGCTGGGTGCTGGCAGCTAGGGATTTTCTAAAGAAGAGAGTTGAGGAACTGGGATAGGTGCAATTTGAGGTGCACTAGAATTCCATGATGGAATAGGGTACATAGAAGACATAGAATGCGAAAAAGAACTAGGATATAAATGTTGTGGAATATCAAGAAGAATGGGCATTGTTACCTTTGGGGGAAGCCTATCGATTGCAATCAAGTCTGCCTCCACCTTTTGTTCTTGCTCGAACAGTTTTGAGAAAGTCATCACAATGGACTGTCTGATTGCCAAACCAATATCTGTATTGAACGCTCAAAGGTAGTAAAATTTAGCTTACTCAGGGGTAGGATGAAGTCCTTCAAGCACTCACTACCAGCTTCTAGTGAAACAAACATTAAAATCTGCTATTGCCTCCTACGGGTGCCTTTGGATTGCGTTAAACTGATGCAACAATGAAAATGGGTCAGCTTGTTCATGAAAATTCTTTACTAACAATTCTCCTAGCTGATCCTAGGACACAATAGTGCTTGGTTGCAGAGATCTATACCAATACAACAATTTTCCTCTCAAGTATAACACTAGTAACTTCACCATTACATCTTCATCTGTTATATCATGAATGGTGGCCAGAGAAGCTACATCATGAATATGTTCGTATGCAGTCTTTCCAATACCCTCATAATTTGGCAAGGCTTTCAAAACATCCTATGGAACTAGATTTTGTGCCTGCAAATTCAAGGCCCCTGAGTTGTTCCAAGCTAAAAACTGCCTAGGTGGAGGATACTAGGCCATTGGAACTGGTGTATGTAACTGAGAATATGGAAAACTAGTAACAATACCAGGGATTTGTGTGGATATGGTAGATGATGCAAGTGATGGGGAAACCAACCTAGAATGCTCACCACTTCTTGTGCTGTCAAGTTCAAAAAACTCAACAAGATCTCCAACTTTTTTATACTGTGATCTCGTGATCATGAAGTACAGCTTTCACTACATCCACATTCAGAGATTTCTAAGTACTGTAGAGTCACCAAATGTTCTAACTATACGACATGAAGGCAAACATTAAACCTTCAACACTATGGGATATTTCTGAGATAGAAGAAGTCTGTCCCAACGGGCATGCCAAAAACTGTTGGTCAAGAATCTGCCACAGGAAAGGATTTTCTAAAACTATGCACCCTAGACCCGGCCAACATTGAAATGCTAAGAGAAATAAATGTCCCCCAGACCAATCTCCAGAGTGAGCTGGTTCCCTTACTATTTCTAAATTTGATTTCAGATTAGAGTTGCTGGAAAGAAATTACAAATATGCAGAAAGAAACGGAAAATACATGGAAAGAGATGGGAAATATAGTCGTAGGCCAAATTTGTTAGATTGGGAAGAAACTCAGCAAGAATTAAACCTCAAGTGTATGAGTAACATATAATAATAAAAACTACAGTGTAGTCCAGTTACGATCTTGCACAAACAACCTTCAGAATTGCATTCCAGAACTCACTTTCTTATAGCAACATTCAAACTCAAATGAAAAAGTTGAATCTAATAGCAAATTAGAAAGATGAGCATAACTGAGAAATACATGAAACATAAGGAAATCACACAGAAAAATGTTTTCCAAATTAGAGGCCAAGTCTCTTTCATTCATGCAAAACAACTTGAAAGCTTTCATGCAACACTATCTCTCGAACTCTCGATACTTTTTCTTGAGATTTACATTTATTTATATAGAGGTCTTACCTCTTTGTAGCATTTAAAACTTACGACTGACCTCCTCGAGATCTACAAAATGTGCAACAAAAATAAGAGAACGATCCCCTTAAACCAGCCTCGAACAAAGAGTCGATCGTCTTCATTAAATTGTCGTTCTTGAAAATATGCTTGAAATCGTTAAAAAAAACCATGAACAACTGCTTCGAATAATGGAGCATCTTTAATTTTGGTGGCTTGAACATGTTCTTCTACCTTGATCGCATCGAAAATCAGCAAAACATTCAATTCTGGAGTGCTTTTAATCATTGGAAATCACAAAAACCTCATCGGACCGTTTGAACTATTTTATGGCATGAAACTGTAATAGGTCACGAAAATGCGACATGTCGTGAAATTGCAACGTATTTCTGCTTCGTACGCTTCTGTTGCTTTGGGACCGCAAAAACCAACCATGTCATGAAATCGCTACAGGTTCGGCTTCTTTATCTCCTTCGCTACCTTGAACTGCAAAAACACGATGCTACGTGATTTTGTGACATTTGTACCATTATGCTCCTTTTTTGCTTCGTCTTTGCAAACATGTGACAATACGCAATTTTGCGATGTTCTTCATCCATGTTGTTCTTTAGCTGCTTCAAATCGTGAAAACACGATACTGCATGATTTCGCTACATCTTCCCGTTGGCACCTTCATCGTCATCTCTAGGTCACGAAAACCAAGCAAGTCACGAAATCGCTGCACTATCTTCCCACTGCTCAGTCTTTGCTTTTATGTCACAAAAATCGACATGTCACGATTTCACTACAATTTTCATGCATTCTGTATGGTCCAGCTTCTAACCCACGAAAACACGACGTTCTTGCTTCAAGTGATCCTTCATCTCCATCATGTCATGATTTCACTACCACTTTCTGCACTTGGTCCTTCTTCACCAATGTGTCACGAAATCATGACATTTTTCTGCGTTCTCTATTGCTACCACTGCCTATCGTGATTTCGCGACGTCTGCTTCGTGCTTGGTCTCATTTACAAAAGTGTCGCAAAATCACTACCACTTCCATGCCTTCAACTTTTCCATCCACCTTAACTGTGACCACGCAACACGTAGCGATTTCGCTACGTCTTCCTTTTGTGCTTGGCTTTATCCCACAAATGTCATGAAATCATGACGTATTCATTCCTTAAGGTTTTCTATATGCATCTTGCTGCGACCACGCGACACGTAGCGATTTCACTATGTCTTCCTCCATTTGCGCTATGATCAGTATTTTGTCGCGATATCGCTACCAAGTTGAGTCTCATTGCCTGTCACTGAGTTATGTCATGATTTCATGACCTTTTTCTCTGCTCTGCTCCATGCCCATTATAAGTCACAAAAATGTGCATGTCGTGATTTCACTACCTTTTTGTCATGCTTCCCTTGTTGACCATTTTGACCATGATTTTCTGACACATCGCGAAATCGTGACGGTTTTACCTCTTTGCTACTATTTTTTTGTCATGATTTCATGACAGTCTTCAGACTTAGCTTATTTTTTTGCATCAAAACCTATAGAGGAGTTAGAATTTCAACAGCTTATGCATGAACAATCAATAATCAACATAATGTGGCAAAAATGCCAACACAAGGATTGTACATTTTCCTTCATCAAAAACTAATTTGTAATGCTTCTCCATCATTTGGCCAACACTTTACAAATTGTGTTGTAGCTGTGGAGTATAGTATATGTCATTCACTTTTTTAAGGCCTTCTTTTGTTGGAACTTCCATAGCTCCAATGCCTTCAAATTGCAAAGATTTATTATCCCCTAACTTAACATGGGATTTATAATTTGAATCTAATGTAGCAAAGAGATTTTCTTTGCCATTCATGTTGTTGGAGCAACCAGTATCTAAAATCCATGTGTCTTTGAGATTTTGATCTGACTGTCCATATGAAAGAAAAATATTTGAGGTGCCTTCTTCTTCTCCATAAAATGAGCCATATTGACTGCTTTGATCTTTTGAAGACTTTGACCAGCAATCACGAGCGAAGTGTCCTTGTTTCCCACAATTGAAACAAGCCATTTTAGTTTTGTTACTTCCTTGTCCTTGATTTCCATGGCTTGCATTGCCGCTTTGGTTCTGATTGGCTCCTCTGTTTTGATTTCCTCCTCTGTAGGAGTTGCTTTGGCCTTTGCCTCTTTGTTGTTGTCCTCTACCTCGGCCTCTTCCTTGTCCTTGTCTTGCAGCTTCGTTCGAAGTGAAGGCTTTATCATCACCTCCATAGCTTGTTGAAGGTGTTCCTTGGAGGCGCTCTTCATGTGATGTTAATGATCCAATCAAACTATCAAATGTAAGAGTAGAAAGGTCTTTTGATTCTTCAATTATGATGGCAATGTGATTCCACTTAGGAA
This sequence comes from Wollemia nobilis, assembly GCA_028583015.1. Lineage (NCBI taxonomy): Eukaryota > Viridiplantae > Streptophyta > Pinopsida > Araucariales > Araucariaceae > Wollemia > Wollemia nobilis. Next base: position 65,422 of record JAQPPZ010003824.1, on the reverse strand, counting down.
GAAGTGTTCTCAACACTTTCTTCACAATTGTTTCAAGCTGTTGTGTTATCACCTAAAGCTTGCATCATATCAACTATTGCTTTGACTCGTACACAATAGTCACCGACTCTTTCATTTTCCTTCATTCTGAGATTTTCAAAATCTCTTTTTAAGTTCTGAAGCCTGACTTGCTTCACTTTATCACTTCCTTGGAATCCTTCTTTCAAGGCATTCCATGCATCTTTGGCAGTTAAGAAAGATGCAATTCTAGGAAAGATACTTGGATCTAATGCTGATTGAAGATGGTATAAGGCAAAAGAGTTATTTTTCTGTGCATATTTGAAGGACTTCTTGTCGATTGCACTCAAAGTAGTCCAATCTGTTGGAGCAGTGTAACTATCTTCAATACTATCCCATAGTCCTTTTCCTATGAGTAATGTCCTCATTTTGATGGACCAGTACTCATAATTATCCCCATTGAATTTGGGGATTGGTAGATTTTTATTTGATCCCATTACAATCTATTAAAACAAGAAACCTTTCTTATATAGTCTTATTACAAAAATACTTTACAAACTATCAAGCCTTGCTTGATTTATCCTTCAAAAAACAACCTATTCTTGTTGTGATTCAGCAATTACAAAATTGTCAGCGACTTGTTCGTCATCGTCACTGATCAATATAATTTCAGGTGAAGGAGGTTGTAGGATTTCAACTGAATTACTATAATGAGTATATTCAGATCCTTGTGGAGCAATCTCCACAAATTTGGATTGTTCAAATCTACTCCCAAAAGAGTAATCTTCTAAATCTGCTTCATATCCTAGATCAGGATTTCTCTGTTGTGTAATAACTACGTTTTGCAACTATGAAAAGACTGAATTTATGCCTAGTGTTCTCACATGCTCATCAAAGTTTTCGGCATTCATTCTTAGTAATAGTTTACAAAGAGCCTGATAACATCCATTCGATCTTATCATCTAAGAAAATTTCCCTGAAATTTTCTTTTACACAAAATTTCCTCTTAGGAAATGTTACTAAATTTTTACCTCTCAAAGCGTAAAAAAAAATGTTACAGGAATTTCCTCTTAGGAAATATCTTTTCTTCCACAATTTTGATAGATAGATTCCTTTTTTTTTTTTTAAATATGACAAAAAAAGTTAATTTTTATCATGCAAAAGATTATATATGGTGCGCATGGTGTTCGACCCCGTGACCTCCCATGCCAAGCCTTAACACTGGCCCAAACGACCAGATGGGCTAGCCTGTCCGACGCGAATGGAAGGCGCTTGCCTTCCTTCTATTTCGTCGGGCTAGCAAATATTAAAAAAAAAACACGGGACATTTGTCCCACATCCGCCTTGCGGATGAAACTTATAGGCTTTAAAAGCCTGTATTCAGTGGATAAGTTTTGATTGCCTGCAGGAAATCGGGACCATGCCTTTTGCCTCTTGCATGTTGCCCATCCAGTCGCTTGCCTGTCTGCTCACCACTTGTCCTATCATCTCCCTGCCACATGTTGTGTTGTCGCGTTCGCTCCCTGCCATGTGTTTGGTCGTCGAGTTCACTCCCTACCACGTGTTGTGTTCGCTCGCTCATTGTCTGCCATGTGTTGCCTCCTGATTAGCTCCTCAAGATCCATGCCTCCTACTACCTTGATTTGCATGCTGTGGACCTCTTGCCTCGGTTCACGTGCTGTGGGCAGACCTCCTCGAGATCCATGCCTCGCTTGTCACACCTTCCAGCCAAACGTGAACTAGCTCTGATACCAAATATTGTGATAGGAGCTTAGGTTAGTAACCAGGAAGAAAAAGTTAGGAGAAAATAGAATAAACTTGCATTAGGAATTAATCTACGGTTACAAGGTTTAAATAGAAGGAAATAAACCATAATCGCTAACTTAGGGGAAAGAGAAAAGGATGAAGGAAAATAGGGAGGAAAGAAGAAGAAAATTAGAATTCGTTCTCTCTGCCGCCCATACCGTCAAACCTCTATCGTCTAGTCTCTACCATCCATGGAGGTAAAAGGTAATGTCCAACCTTACTGTGGTAAAAATAAATTTTTACCATGCATTATTTCCAACATTGATTAATGGTGGTACTTTAAAGGAAGTTCATTTTCAATGGAGGACCAAAGAAGACCGAGGAGGATGATTAGATAATAATAATTACATTTTTACATTCATATCAAATATCATTTATATATTAGTTTTTTATTGTTAACTAATATAGTTATTAGATACCATACCATATTTTTTTCCCCTAATTTCTAAGTCAGTGTACATTGTATACTTAAATTTGAATTAATTAGACAAGGTATATATACAAAACTAGAATCATCCTCATACAAGGTGGACAAAATGGAAGTCTAGAGAAATAAATCAAGAATAGTTATGAGTGTTATAACTAGTGGTCATCTTATATTTTATGCTACCAAATTGGAGGTGGCTTTCTTATATATGATGATAAGATAAATTGGTATAAATATACCTCTCACTTCTAATGTATTTCATTTCTTAGCTTACCTTGTGTTTGAATGAATTAAAGATGTTTGTGATCTATATCTATAATAATTTAATTCTCCAAGATGGAGTATTCTATAACTTTCAAGGAGGAGACATCTTATCAAGAGATGCATGCATAATTATCAAGTTGTTTTAATACCACTATATGGTCATGATGTAATATGGGTGGGATCCATTTCAATCTCATGTAACTCAATTTAAATAAATTGATATTTAAAATATATATATATATATATATATATATATATATATATATATATATATATATATATATATATATATATATATATTTAATTTGGTTAGTGTGAGAAACCCCTACGACCAACGCACAGGGTTGAGCAATCTCCTCCCAACCATGACCCATCATAAAGTTGAGATATATGCTTATCAATAGGGAATTTCGCACACAACAACCACACACCCACCCCCTCACACACTCGCCCACTTCATGGTTTGAAACTTGGACATCCCGAAGAAGAAGGAAAGCCTGAATTATGGCACTATCCCCTCTAGGACTTATTTTAATAATATTTCATTGTAAGTGTTATAATAATTTTACTAAAATCCACTAAATAAATGATAAAATTTAATTTAATTTATAAATTCAAATTGTTTTTTTCTGGAGAACAAGAGGTTGTACTTGGTTCCCCCACCCTTGAAAAATCACAACTCTCTCCATTAGAGTTTGAGATTTTACAAATAGATTCAATTCACATCTCAATTGAGTTGCTATAGCTAGCTAACTACATTATTTTTCTTTTAAAAAGTTTAAATTATTCACTTTCATTTTTTGGATCTTCTTCATTTTCTATTTAAAAACAAATATTTAAAAAATTAGCATCCTTCTTCTTGACATTTTTCTACAACCTTCACAATACTATCATAGTTTGCTTCACCATATCTAGATTGCTAGTTTTCTTCCTAAAGCATAAGTGCAACCACAAGAATTGTAATAAATAGTTTATATGAAAATATAGTAATATTATACAATAAAATAGATATTAACAATGAAAAACATTAAAGTAAATATTAATTAATATTTAATTTAGGCAGTCAACATTTTCTTATCAGCTTCAACTAAACTTACTAGTCCCTCTGACCATAGAAAAGATAATTTAACTTCATTATCCTCAATTAAAACCCCTTTATTGGCTAGCTTATCTGCACATTTTTTCCTTCCCTTAACACGTGTAAACCTAATTTCTTCAATCTCTATAGCAAGGTCTTATCTTTCCAAAATTACCTCTTCTATGTTCCATGGAGCCTTGACTTTCCTAGAAATTGCATTTATAAGTATTAGTGAATCACCCTCCATCCATAATTTATTCCAAGTCATTTCTCTACATATTTTTAACCCTTTCAAATCTACCCAAGCTTTATATTCATTATTTTTCTTAAATTCACTATTGAAAGCATAATGAAATAAACTCTTATCCCCATTATTTCTAATTATTTCTCCTACTATTTATGGTCCTAGATTTCCTTTAGATTCTCTATCAAAATACAATTTAACCAACTCCACTTCTGGTGCTTTCCACTTTATGTTCTTTGTCTTCTTTTTGTTTATCCTCTACCCAATATCATAATTCCATTTGATGACTTGATTCCATATATCAAGGCTCTTTACTTAAATATTAGGAATTTTATGAGTTGAGAGGGTTGGTTTAGACTTATCAATAACTAAATAAATCTTCCTCTTCATTACCTTTGAATCACTTTCATTTCTTTTAAATATTCTTCTATTTCTTTCCAACCATATAGTCCAAAACATTTTATCTTTTGATATATTGTAAATTGTCTATAAAGCCTCACTTTTAAAAGTGTTCTATCATTGTTTTAACCATTCTTTAATTTCATCATTCATCACCATGAATTTACCAAACATATTAAGATTTCATTGCCATAATTTCAGACTATCGACCAATATCTGAAGATATAGTCTATATTTTGCTCATCCTTTTCACATAGAGCACATTGTGAAGGGCCATGAAAACCACTTTTTATAAGGTTATCCCAGGATAAAAAATTTGTATGACCTACTATCCAATCAAACATTTTAACTTTAGGAATGCTTGGGTTATCCTAACTATCTCTCTATATTCTTTTTGTATTTCTATTTTATTGGTTATTTACATTTATATATGTTTCTTATTGTGTTTTATCCTAAGCTAATAAAATTCCAAATTAGATTATCCTTGGATCCGTTTAGAATAATTATTTTTGTTATCTTTATGCTCGATTGCCTCCTAAGATCAATGTATTGTATAATTATAAGAAAAATTATAGTCTCAGCACCACATCTATCATATCATTTCCATTACCCACCATAGAAGTCACCACCACTTAACCACTTGTTTCATATGTTAATAGTCCATCACCTTCATGGTTAGTTTCACTGCTAGCAAAAATATTGATAGATGGTATTTGAAACATCAACCAATACCTCACCATATACCCCTATTTTCACTCTATTTATCTCATCCACTACATTTGTATGCACTTCATGTCATTCAAGTACACCTACCAAGAATCTCCTTATGGAGATAATGACATTGCCAACTCCAACATACATGATTGAGTCTATGAGAACCACCCTAGAGCCATGTTCAAGCACAAAATTTAGTTATTCCTATATTTGATAGATCACTAGCACACCCAAATAAACAAACATATAGAAAGTATTTGACTCCTTTTATGGTGAAGAGAAGAAATATAAAAAGAAGTATAAATGCTTAAAGGACAAAATCTCAAGGCCACCAATAATCATGTAATCATAACTAGCAACTAGTGTAGATAAGGTCCTCATCATAGAAGTAGTTTTGAATGACCCTTCTATACCAACCACCTCTCTTGTTGACTTTACTATTGGGTTTCTAGAGTAAGATCTATCAAGAACGTATCATTACCATATGATCTAGTTTGCCAACAAACTCTCGATTAGAGTGGCCATGCAGTATGGAAAATTGGAAATAAAGAATGAATGAGTCAAGAAATGAGAAAGTGATCATGTGTCAATAACATATAACTTGCAGTAAAAAAATCAACTATAGCAAGAATTAGAATCCCTAAGAAAAAAATATATTAAAGGATTGTAGTTGTGACAACAAGTCGAGAAACTAGTAGCCCAATATTTCAAAAGTGATAAGCAAAAATGCAACTAGAGGATCTCTTTGAACAACTTTCTCAAGGATCAAACCATCTAAGATAATAGTTTTAATAAGAGAATTCATAGCTAGTGTGATAAATAGAGCAAATGTAGATGAAATAATAAGAGGGAGATCAAAAAATAATTAAGTTCCAAGATGAAGTTATGAAACTAAAGGATCAACAATAGACCTATGTTGAGCCTCAAAAATGGAAGAAATAAAATCTCTATATGAAAATATCAAGACTAAGATGGAAAGTGTCAAATGGTACTTTGAGTTTATAGCTAATATAGAGGTAATCCTTGGCCAAGTGGTAAGGATAATCCAACAAAAAGAGGAAGAATTGGCTATAGAGAAGAGGCACAAGAGTTACTTAAATAATTTGTCATCTTGTTGATGTAGTAGGAATAATAGATGGGGACCAATAAAAATGATATAGTGAAAAAATGAAGAAGATCCATGAAGCCCAAAGCGGCATGTAAACTTGTAAAACTATAATTGTCTCCTTGTAAATTCTAGATAAAAAATGACTAAGGAAATATAGATATTAGTCTATATTGGATTTTCAAACATGTTTGACAATTAGGAAAAGATTCTTAATGATGACCTTGTCAACATGTTGGTAGAAGAGGAGAAGACCAAGATTGAAGATAAAGTAACAATAAAATAAATTAAAAAATTTAGGGCTATATCGAATACACTACTCAAGATTCTTGAAAAATGAATGAGTTATTAGAGAACCCATATGAGGACCTAGTAGAAGATAATGAAGACCTTGTGCATCTAAGGCTTCTAAGAGACAAGGAGTGGTTGATGTTGTTGAAGCTCCTACCTTGAGCAGGGTAGAAAGAACTACCAATTTTATAGTTTTATGGAAAAGTGATCCTAATTTTATAGACTCTATGCCCAAAGTTAAAGGTAGAATTTAGGATCTATTACCAATCAATATTTGTGCCCAATGAAGCTATCATAAATGCAATAACAAGATACCACCTTGGGATTTCTTCATTTTGAAGGTGTACAAAACCTTTTGGATCAATTAATTAAGGTCTCTAAAAAATTAATTTTATAAAAATTTAATGAAAGGTGTGATTTTCTCAAGGTGATGTGTTTGGATCTTAAGGATCAAAGCACTAGATAATAAAAAGCAATTGGTCCCTAAAGAGCAAAACACTATCAAACAAGATTGATTTATTTCTCTCCTAGAGTATATTGATCATTGATAGATAAAAGTAAAAAAGAAAGTACATGGATATCGAGGAATATTTTTAAAAAGTGACGATTTGGCATGTAGTAGCACCCGTAAATATTTTGAAAGACTTCTAAGTGTTTTAGAAGTGTATTCAAAGGAATGTAACATTTGAAGGTGCTCTATTTTACTAAATATGTTTCTAATTTTTTTTTGTTTTGGTACTATTAAAAGTAGAGGGTTTTAATGGGATCCCAAAACCACTACAAGGAAGAACAAACGGGTGAAAAACTAGACACAAATTAAGAAAAAACCATAGGAAAACTAGAACAAAGGTAGAAACCAGACCAAAAGACAACAAAGAAAAGAGAACTGAGAAGGTTCTACCCTAACTTATGAACACCTTGAGAGACATTGGCCACCAAACTTGAAATATTCTCTGTTAAATCAAGGGCAAGTTTCAACGTGCTCCAAATTTTACGCTGGCTAATATCAATAAGCAATAAATCTCGGAGAACCACATCTTTAGAAATTTTTGAATCTCTTGGAGAAAGGATTTCCTCCATAAAATTTTCTTGGGGAAAATCCCTCGGGAGAATATCCATATCAAAAGAAGCCATCACAAAGAGAGAGTCATCCTCCACCAACTTACTCCGAAGTTGCTTATACAAACAACGATCCATAGTAGTAGCATCATATGATGTCGAAAGAGAACCACCAAGACTAGACCAACCTAAAGGTAGGAGAGGGCTCCACTTTAAAGAAAACAAAATCCAATAGTGAATGAAGACAAAAGTAGCACCATAGAGACCATTTGTCTTATCTAGGGGTAAAGGAGGGACAAAAGTGAGAAAAATAATTAAAAGTCTAAACAGTAAGGAAGTTCCCAACCACCACCTCCGTCTGAACTTGGGAGAACCACCAATAACAGTGATGAGGAAGGAACCAACATACAACACTGACCACAAGGTACCCTCTTCAAAAAGAGGGTGATGATTACAAAACCTCGAGACCATACTCTCGAATGTTCCAAAAATTAGATCTTCAAGCCCAAAATTAGAAAAGTGCTTGAGCATAAATCTCATAAAAGGAGGCCCATAAAACTATCTAACATGGGCAATCCAAATAAATAATCTATAACTAAAGCTCCCCCTAATGCAAAAAGGACTAAATTCCCCCAAAGTACACTGAACAACCGTCATTAGCACAACTCCTGAAAAAATCCAATCCCCAACAAATAGAGAGCAAAGCAAAAATAAACATGAATTTAAAAAACAACCCCTCCAGATGGGACCTTTCGACAAACTACACCACACCTGCCACCTAACATTATAAATGGAAGTGATCATCACAACGTTTAAGGCCAACCACCAAATTTTTATTTTTTTTAGGGAGTAAGAATTTCTCATCCAAGGTAACTCAAGGGTGAATTCATCCTATAAATAGGAGCCATGGACTCCATTGTATACATATTTTTGCTTTAAGAGAATCAAAACTACACTTTATGAGCCCCACATTGTAATTGTTCTTTGCTTTTGGATTAATATGAAATCAATAAGAATTTTAGTTTTGCATTAGTAATACTACCCTCCTAGATTATTGAATGCATGACGACTGTGAAATTGCCTTTTATCCTCTTGTTATTCCTTGTTAATTCTATTTCATATGCATGGGATCCATTTTTGTTATTCAATTTATTCATGTGTTGAATGATCATACACATTCATTTATATTGTTACACTTGTATTTGTTTTTTTTATCTCTCACACCCTAAACTTCAAATTTTACTTTCATGTACTTTAATTTTGCATCTTTAGTTTTTATGTTTATTTCCATGCAATTAGCCTAGATTAGTTAGATTTAGCAAGGATAGTGGGAATTTGACCTAAATTAGGAGGTTGAGAGGAGCACACCCCTCTTTCTTCCAATTTGTCGAAACAAAACAATTTGTGCATAAGAAGTTAGAATTTTTTGTAATTCAATAGGTGAACATAAGAGTGTCATGCTCAAGGAGGAGAATTGACACGTGCTTGAATAACTTATAATAAATTATGCCCCAAGAACTTATTAAGTGATTTTTTTGATAGAAAGTTTGACAAAACTATGATTAAGATAATCATTATACTCATAGTATATATGAGTTAATTACGTCATAAAATAAATCACTTTGATGATGATCTCTCTCCACTTAACTCACATGTAAAAACAAATGGAATTCATTGGCTAGTGGATGACTCACATGCATATTACTTATGAGGTTTACATGTGATGACCATTAACATTGAGTGGAATCACTAGGAAATGGTCAAATCAAGATTGTTGGATAGTAGATGTAAATACAAATAAATTGAAAACTTGATTTCTTTATATGACTTCTTTTATCATGATTGTAATTATTGTTTCAAAACTATTATGAATTTTTTTATTAATGACATAATGGCCTTAGTAAATTTTTAACAATAAAAAATGAAATACAAATATTAAATAATTTTAATTTGTTAGGGAGTGTTTTGTATGTAACACAAATTTAAACTTTTAGACCTTTAATATTTAAAAACTCATAATATCTCAACGAATGATAGGAATCAAGTGGTATTAGCTCAACTGGTAACTGGTTAGATTCCTCAACATTTAAAGAGGAGACCAAGATTCAAATCTTACCAAATAATACATGGATAATATTCAAGGTTTATTGTAATACCACTGTGGTGATGTATGGGTGATGATGTAATATAGGTGAGATCCAGTTTTAATCTCATATAACCAATTGAAAAAATAAATAAAAGAAAAAATCTACAACCGAAGGTCTTAGTTTTATAGCATGTCATATCTGTACTTTAAATGCAATTTTGTAATTTACGGTTTCAAATTCGAAAGAGAGATCATCAAATTCTAAATGCACACCAACTGCCTCTACCTTGGCTGTGTGTTAAGCAATCTTTAAATGCAATTTGTAATTTACGGTTTCACATTTGAAAGAGCGACCATGAAATTCTAAGGGCCCATATCCACTGCCTCTACCTTGGCTGCGTGTTAAGCAATCCTTAAATGCAATTTATAATTTACAGTTTCAAATTTGAAAGAGAGACCATCAAATTCTTAATGCCCATACCCACCCACTGCCTCTACCTTGGCTGCGTGTTAAGCAATCCTTAAATGCAATTTGTAATTTACGGTTTCAAATTCGAAAGAGCGACTATCAAATTCTAAATGCCCATACCCATTGCCTCTAATGCCCATACCCACTGCCTTGGCTGCGTGTTAAGCAATCCTTAAATGCAATTTATAATTTACGGTTTCAAATTTGAAAGAGAGACCATCAAATTCTAAATGCCCATACCCACCCACTGCCTCTACCTCGGCTGCGTGTTAAGCAATCCTTAAATGCAATTTTTAATTTAAGGTTTCAAATTTCAAAGAGCGACCATCAAATTTTAAATGCCCATACCCGCTACCTCTACCATGGCTGTGTGTTAAGCAATCCTTAAATGCAATTTGTAATTTACGGTTTCAAATTCGAAAGAGCGACCATCAAATTCTAAATGCCCATACCCACTGCATCTACCTTGGCTGTGTCTTAAGCAATCCTTGAATGCAATTTGTAATTTACGGTTTCAAATTCGAAAGAGCGACCATCAAATTCTAAAGGTCCATAACCACTGCCTCTAATGCCCATACCCACTCCATCTACCTTGGCTGTGTGTTAAGCAGTGCAATTTGTAATTTACGGTTTCAAATTCGAAAGAGAGACCATCAAATTCTAAATGCCCATACCCACTGCCTTTACCTTGGCTGTGTGTTAAGCAATCCTTACAATATTTCCTTTTCTTTATAGATATATAACCTGGACTAAGCTACCACTACGTCCTCTGTTTACTGTTTACAATTATAGTTGGATCATAATGAATGACGTCCGTCTGTCCATGTAATTTGTAATTTAGGGTTTTAAATTCGAAACAGAAACCATTAAATTGTAGGCCTTCTCGAACAGTAGTCTGCATTTATGCTTAATCCTCCACAAAGCTACGGCGCAACATATTCATAAATATGGGATCACGTCTGCCTTGCATTCTCTGTACCTCCTTAAAATAATGAAATACAATATGAGTTAGTTATAAGGACAATCACAACACGAAAGGAAGTAAAAACACGACAAGGAAGTGTGTTGAATAGCCTTGGTGGTTGAACCGGCACTAAGGCCCATATCCAGTACGTCTACGTTGGCTCTGTTAAGCAATCCATACCATCTTTCAGGTGCCATTAGGTCCCTCTGACTTGCAATCTTTTGTAGCTATGCTCAAACCGTATTCTCTTGTAATGTTTATGTTGACGAATGAACGAAGATTTGTAACTATTATTTGCATATTTTTTATTAGCTTATTGCATGTCTATTATAATTCTTCCACAAGTTTTTTTTCCTTGTGTTTACATTGAATATTCTATTCCATTTAACTTAATGTCCCACTCTCAATTCTTAAAAAAAAATGGTCTCCATGTAATTTGCCTATCAATTTGTATCATATGAGAACGTGGGGCTCATATTAACTTTAATTTGTATGAGCATGTCTTAACCTTTAAGATTTTTGAAGAGGATATCATATTTTAAAGATTACATGTCTCTTATAATTCTTTCACATGTTTTTTTTTTTTTTTCCCTCTTGTGTTTGTATGTTATTTAATTTTTTTTATTGATAGTAGAAAGGGTTTTTAAAGGACCTTTGAACCTATTACAAATAGGTTTTAAAAGGTACCCTCAAACCTTAGATCTAGCAATAAGATATTAAAAAATATTGAGTTGGATTTCATGAATCCAACTTGAAAATTCAATGAAGCAACCTCCTAGTAAATAAGTTGCAGATTTTTATCAAGCAAATACAAGAGATTGTCATGGTCAAACAACTAGTTGAAAACAAGGGCAAACATAGGAGAAACCGACACCCAAAACAACATTCAAATTCAGGATTTAAAATTAGAAATTAGAAATTGAAAATCATATCAAGAGCTGCATTCAAATTCAAACTTTAAAATCTGAAGATCCCGATCACCATCAGGTCTTTGAATGTAGGAACCAAGCGTCACCACTGGAACATAGGGGTGCTCAAAGAACTAGAGAGCCAAGAAACCTGCCTAAAATAGGAGTAGATCTACAACAACAACATTTGGCCTGACAAACAACTAAACCAAAAACAACCAAAAATCACTTACTGGAAGCCCATATCAGTGAGGTCTTGGGAGTCCTGCCAATATTTTCTTTGACCCCCAAAGAAATAAATATTTTTTTCATACCACACTCCTAAACACATTTGTTCCAAGTCTTCATGATTGGAACATTCTCTCTAGGATATAGAGCCTCAAAACTATCCGTTAGAAGGGGTTGTATTCCGTTAGCAATTCTAGAGTCAATATAGAGAGCTTTTCATTAACAGTTGAATATTCAAACCATCCATGTCAAGATATTCAAAGGAATTTTGTAGGATAAGGTTAGAGGAACTTACCTCTTCTCCACTCTTCCAAAATCTAGGAAGTTGAACAATATTCCACGCTACTGATTTTACTTCCCTTGTCTTCATAGAAATCCTGTTCAACTCCTACTCTCCTGTAATTCCTCAGTGAGCCCAACTTGAGAAATATAAATCAGATCTTTTTTTTTCAATTTTTGAGGGTTTCACTTAGGTACCCACTTTTCAATGAGCTTCTTACTATTTTCCTTATGGCCCACCGAAGTACTCAGAGCTTTAGGATGCATGGGGTATAAGCTCTTATGGTGCCCACCCTTACCACACTCTTGGAAAACTTGGGGTTTATTTTCATATTCAATGTTCTGAACCTAGGTGCCAAGGTTAGAAAAGAGCTCAATAGAGCTTGGTAGATCCTTCTTGATATCTTCCATCACACACATTCTAGCATAGAGATTTCAATATTTGGAATTGGTATTTTGATCGCTTTCAATATTTGGAATTGGTATTTTGATCGAAGGAAATCAATTCCCCGATCATCTTGGCAATAGCTTAGAATATGATCTCATGCCAGAGATGAAGTGGTAAGTTTGGTATCTTGACCCATTATAGGATAAGATTAATGCTCTATGTTAGGGGATTAAAATTTGGGGTCCATTTACATAAAAATAAACCTCATTTACCAAAAAACCATAGGCCCCCTTCTAAGATCTTCTTGGAACAATCCTCACAGTTGAGCTTGATAAGGAAGAAATTTCTTGGGATGACTACAATTTCAAGAGAACCGATAGGTCTCCATATTGCCAAAGCCCATATCCTCATAGCATCAATATCCGACCTCCTACCTTAGAATTTTCCCACAAGATTCCACAACCCATATTTCAGGATATTATCAATCAAGCTATCGGGGATATGGATTTGGTTTGACATAGGAGAAATATCGAAGAGGATGTCAAATACTCCATTAACACCAACAACCATTTTTTTACATGAAGGTGCACTAGGGGGATGGGGTACTCCTCGTAGGTTCTAGTAGTCCCACATCTAAGCTTACCAGAATTCCAAGGGGCTTGTTCTGGGGTTGCTTTAACTTAATACGCTATTATTGCTCATTGTTCTTTGTTAAACATGTTTTAATAAGTTTTATTAGTTATTAACCTTACTTTGAACCTGAAATAGAGGATAAATTTTGCTTCCAAATAGTGAATCCGGAAATTATGGAAGGGCTTCTCTTATGTAACTTTGAAAGCCTTTAATGTGCCTTGTAAATAACCCTCTTTATGAAATTGATTTTCCATAAAGAAAATTCAATTTTATTTTCAAAGTAAATAACCCCCCAAAATGCCCAAAAAATTACCCTTCCTATGTGAAATTGTAATTTTCAAGAAGAAAGATCCATTCATCGCTTTTAATGTAGTGTTATGTAAAATGTTAAATAAATTACCCGTTATGAAATTAAAAATATTCATACAGAGGAATTAGATAACTTCTTGAAATGAAAGACATAATCCAAAATGTGTACTAGTGCAAAGTTGAAACCCTAAATTCCTTTAGAGACTGTATAATCTAAATAATTTCAGAATTCTGACAATGCTTGAGGACCAAAACCGAAACTTCTCTAATTGAAAGCTTAGAGCTTATTCTTTAGAATTGTGCTTCTATTTTTAGATTATATGCGGTTTTATATATTTTTATTTTATTTTATTTTGAAAACATCAAAAAAAATATGAAAGTACAGGGTTAGAAATAAGATTAAAATAAAATGAAATACAATGAAATTTTAAATGCTGCAATTTTGAAATTTTACCAGACCCACAAATGTTAGCACCCTGCAAACAAAAACCATTATTAATGGGACCTGTGCTTAGGCAATACAACAATTAATATGATGCGATCTCCTACGGAAAAAGATTACAACATATTGAAAATAAACAAATAAGTGAACCATAATTATGCATAACACTCACTGCTTATTAACGTATTGTAGAACAAAATGATTTTCAATAAATTTCAGAACATGCAGAATACAACTCCAAAACAGAAAATAATGGCATCAATGGTAAACTTCACTCCAGCCAGGTGGAAAGAAAATTTTGGATCTATCCAACTCTCTCACTTCTGTGTTCATTGCTGCCACTACTCCAAAAGTTTCCAACCTCGACTCTGAGCTTCTCTCCTATATTTAATCCCTTTGGTGAAAGACTCTTCCTTTCCCTCTGTCCGTGCACTTGGTCTGGCATAATGACACTGTGTAATTTATTTTGGTAACCGCTCTAGCCATCAATTTCTTTTTATTATGGCCACGTTTATGTTCAGGTTCACCGTATCATTTTTACCGTATAATAGCATAGTCTCTATATGCTTTGATTTTCCTTTTACCACCTGGGCATTATACATTTTAACCTTGCAATCACCATGCCTTCAAAGTAAGGTGCTCACGGTGATTTCCACCTATTCCTCCCCATTGGTAGTATATAACCTATGCACATACTACAAGATAGGTATGATTGGACACCTGATGCGTTTTCTTGGCTTCTTTTTATATATCTCCCTTTCACAAACAATTCTTTACATTTTGAACAGATTCCTTTTTGAAACGCTCAACTACCACATTGCCAGTCGAGATGGACCACATGTGTTCCTTCCACGCATTGTCTTTGGCTGTATGTTGTCATCGTTTCATGTAGACATATTTTCAGAACAACATCGCCGACCAATCTACGCGACGTCCACCTGCCGTGACGTTTGATTCTATCTGTTATGTCATCCGGGGTTACATGGTCATGAAATTCGTTTCAATATCTGCCTAGACATTGGTTATCCATTCAAAAAGACATTGATTTAGGCATGACCCCTATCCTGCCCACGCGGCATTCTGCCCACGTGGACCACACCTCAATGTGCTTCTCCTAGCCTGGACGTTAGAAACCTTTGTAAACTCTATTCTCTTCATCAATGCGATGCGAACTACCTGGGCATACATGTGAAACATGGATTTCAGGTACATCAACTGCTACTCTACTGCGGTCCTCGGATGACTCTTATTAAACATTAGACAGCTGCTACGGTTGAACGGCTTCCATCATGTGGATAGGCCTACATGTCCCATGTCTTGGAACCATGTGTCTTCTCTTCACCCCATGCTTACGTTCCCCACAATATACGTATTTCACATCCATGTCACACTGTTCTGTCTACGTCGACAAGGGAGAAGTGCCATCCGCTAGTATTTTCTTATGTTGGAGATTCGTTCCACTTTACTAACTCTTCTGTTTAACATGGTCTTCTCGTGCATGCTGCTGCTCCCATCCATTCCACATCGCTGTATTCACCCACACGTATGGCTTGAACTTCTATCGTGTCATATTTGTCGAGGTGTGTATCTTCTTGGAGTGCAATATCATGACCATTATGGCATTTCCATACTGAAACGATAGTGGAAAAAATTAACTCTCGTCCCACTCCACGGTAGTCTCCTCTGATCACTGCCGTGTTAGCCTGCCTTTCTGCTTCTTCAGAACGTTTTACCAAATCGTTGCCCAAAATTGCCTGTATAGTTATCATTGCATGCCTTGGTCTTGTTAGTGCCGCAAGATGTGCCTAAATCGCGAGGCGACGATAGAATACAAGACCCTATTGAACCTCCCATGCTCGACAAATATGATTTGTACACACCCCGACGTCAGGTAGCGCTGTGATGCTCGAGCAGGATGGTCCGAGTCGGCCGCTGCTAATTTGATCTTCTTGGGAAAATTACGATCGTGACCCACATACCTTCTATCTCCGTAATCGGATCCCGACGCAGAAATTATGCAACCTTCCCTCCACATACGTAAAATAACTCTACCACTACCTGATCAGTATCTGTAATTCCCGAATTTACTGCCCATGCTCGGCGGGCTATATGTTTGCGAGTCATTTTAAAATGTAAACTTTCTCCAAATCCAGGTCATCAGCCCCAGTCTGTATTGTCACCATCTCTACATAGGATAACATCCGTCACAATCGACAAATCTACACTGTAACCGCTAGATCACCACTGTTGCTCCTAGTTGAGCCGTCGTGATTGTCGTTTACGTCCAGGTTTGGGTTTGTGTATACCGTCGACATCGGGTAGAATGAGGAAGTTTCCCAATGGTCTCTGTGATAGTTTGCTTGCCGAAGCCTTGCCATCCACGTCGTTATGCCAATGGTGTCACTGCCTATATACGGTCGATAGTTCTTCCCCGTATATCCCGGAGTATCCGCTGTCAAATCCCATTCTCCACTGTACCGCTTCGGTCACCCGAACTTGCTCATCTGCAATATTAATTAAACCAAAGGGGACTAAACTTAGCAATCTAACCCCCGACAAATAGAAACAAAGCTTTAAAACAAAACTAACTAAAGCTAAAGGAAAAAAAATTAACATTAAAACATGAACTCCTCAACAATCACTACCCTAACGAATAATGTGCACAACTAAAAATTACCACACACTTTTTCTTATTAAAGTTTTATTTTATTATTTTTTGTTTTTTTATTATTATATATATGAAAAGTATATATAATAATAAAAATATATTTTTATATTTTTATTTTTACTTTTTATTTATTATTATTTTTTTTATTATTATAGCTCTCACTAACTACTAAACAACAATACTACCAAATTGAAATAAACACACAAAACTCACTCAAAATATCAAGCATGCTAAAAGAGTGAGAAAGGAAAAGTGAAGCAACGAGTGACCTTAGGATTTGCAAAAATTATCACTCAAGGACAACCCGACATCACAAAAATAGAATTTTAAGGTGGGTCCCCAAATTTTGGGATAATTGTGGTGAGGCCACAACAATACTTTACCCTCCTCACAAATAAATAATGTTCTTTCTCCAAATTCCTTTGATATGCTTCAAGAGATTACTTTTGGAGATGAAGGTAATGGCCTCTTGGAAAAGGTGAATGATGGAAATATTTAGTTAGAAAATGAGGAAGATGAAGATGAGCAGAACCAAATAGTTTTGAAAAAGTGGGTAGATCAAATAAAAAAGAACCTAGGAAATTTAGCTGATTCAAAAAATCTTCCCAAACTCTAAAAACTATACATCAAAAGAAGTTAGGAATTGATGTGGGTACTGTTAAATCTCAAGGGAGACCTTCCAATAGGAAAATTAGATAAAAAGATATAGAGACAGGTATTGTCAATGGAATCCAAACAGTAATAGCCTTGGACGAGAGAAGTAAAAAGGTGCTTAAGGTAGGAGGAAAAAGATGATAATGCCAGCCATGTTGATTTTAAGAACAATGAACTGTCTATTCTTTGTGGTGTTATGGGATTTTAATCACATTTTTTTTTCCTATTTTTCATATTCCTTTGTAGAAATATTGGATATATTTCATATTTTTGTATATTCTTAGTAATCTTCATACCTTTGTATTTTTTTATATTTTGTGTTGCAACAATCTTGGTTTTCTACATCTAGTGCAAAAAAAATAAAGTTTTTCCCTAAAAGTTTTAGGTTAGAAAAACTATGGCAGGAGTTTTAAAACATTGTGAATAGTCATCAATTTTGGCTAAGCTAGATTACCAATAAAGCATCTAGTGAATTAAAGGGTGGTTATAATTTCATACCCGAGCCTTAGATAGCATTCAATTATGACCTTGATCTCTAATGTACCTTTAGGTATATCAAGAGACCCCTTATGTTTAGAAGAAACTTTTATATATAGGAAGCCATAGATTATCTATGACTTATGATGGACCAACGAGCAGTTAGCCCTAAGAAGTTACTTGCATTGTACCTGAGAGATGAGATGGTGTAGCTGTGGGGAAAATAAGATCCTTCATATTTAGTGTTTTGAAAAATTAGGTTAACCATTATCTATAAGATTAATATATATGTAACTCTATAAAGTAGACAAACCCTATCCTAGTAGAACCAAGATAAACTTAGTAATGACTTATCTAGGCATAATAAGAAAGAGATAAAATAACCTTCAAAATTTTAATTTATCGCGAGTATAAGTCTCATAAGTTAGAAATTTTAAATGTAGAGTGAGGCTTAATCATGAGAATAGAGCAAAGTAGAACAAGTTTACATAGGCTTGTAGAAGTTCAATAAAACCTTGCCATTGTACCAAGATAATAGGAGGCTTGTAAGAGCATATAATCCAAGTTTTCCAATAGTACACCAATTCCCAACACAAATCCACTAGACAAGAATCTACTGTTAGACAATATTCCAAGGGTGGACAACACATTGTGGGAGGTTAGAATACTCTTAATACTGCACAATTTACATCAAAATTAAATTTTCTAAAATTTGATGGAGATGACACCTCTAGTGGATATGCCAAGAAAAGTAATTATCTAATCTTAAATAAAACCCTCAATAATCATAAGGTTCTTATAACTTCATACAACCTTAGATAGGATGTGATCTAGTGGTATCAATAGTTTAAGAAATCAAGTGGTAGGACACCTAGATGAGATAAATTTTACATGAACATACTAGTCTATATGGGCCTTGTTGGCAATTTTGAGTACCTTAGGTACATTGCCTTTACTCTAAGTGTAGATGTTGTCATTGATGTCAAGAAGGTCTTGAAGCAATTTGGTTTGATGTCAAAGAATGTGTCTTGATGAATGTTTCAGCATGGACAGTGAGTTTCCAAGAAGATCAGGGTAGCCCAGTTGCAAAAGATCAAGAAAAAGACAAGTAAGAAAAAGTATGCAGGCGGTTGGAAAAACTATCGCGATTTCGTGACATGTTTTAGGAGAGAGAAAGTGCTGGCAAAACTATCACAATTTCGCAACATATTTTAGGAGAGAGAAATTTTGGGCAAAAGTGTCATGATTTCACGACATGCTGGTAGGCAGAGACAAAGCAGGCAAAACTGTCATGATTTCACGACATGTTGGCAGAGAAGAAGAGCAAGATGAAAAGTGTGGCGATTTCGCCACTCTAAGAGGAGAGAGACTGTATGACATCAGTAATGTCATGATTTCATGACAAAAGCAAATAAGTAGGACATGAAGTCAGAAGGTTCATGATTTTGCGACAAAAGTGAGATGACGTTAGCAAGAGGCAAAGGTGTCACGATTTCATGACAGAAGCACAAAGGAAGTCGACAAAGGCCAAGGTGTCACGATTTCATGATAGTAGGCTATAGAAGGTGTATGAATGTAAAAATGTCACGATATCGCGACATGTTGTAGTTTCATAAGAAAAGCTATAGAACAGCAGAGGCGGTTGAAGCTGACAAAGTTAACCTTGAGCCGACGAAGTGTAGGGTTGTGCAGCCAACATTGTTTTAGGGATATACAGCTGACTAAGACCAAGAATCTAATCTTGAGATTGTTAGTATAAAAGGAGGGTTGTTCGGAGAGTTTGATTATCGATCGAAGTGTGCGTTCGAAGTGCGACTTTTGTAGAAGTAGAGTGCAGGGAGAAGTTCGATCATCGAAGAGTAGAGTGTGCAAAGACATTGCTGCTGTGTTTGCACAGAGGTACATAAGTGGATATTTGATCGAGTGCTATAATTGCGTAGAGGTGCAAGTTAGAGGACAATAGTGCCAGATCAAAGGACTGTGTTTTGATGTAGATAAGAGGACCGATTGTGCGATGATAGAGTTGAGGATAGAGGTCTCCAGCCAGAGCAGGGAAGATAGGTGTCTTCTATGGATAGAGTTCCACTTGCTAAGGGTTACAAAGGTAGAGGTCTTCTAGAGGATCACCAGATTGAGTAGAGCTAGGGGAAGGTATCTCATTTGGGTTGGTGCCCATAAACTTTGTAATCGGGACATGTTTCCTAGAATTTGAGGTGGTAAAATTTAGTAAAAATTTTATCCGTGGAGTAGCCCACGTTGGGTGAACCACGTAAATTGTTGTGTCTCTTTTGTGGATGATATTCTGTGCATTGCTTTGATTTCTATTTTTGATACTGTTATATATTCACTGCATAATATTGAACTACAAGTTGAATCGAAAGAAAAAGTAGAAAGCGGTCTTATACTATTCACCCCCCCTCTCAGTATAAGCTTGTGTTCTTCAATTGGTATCAGAATGGGTCTCTCCAGAAAAAGCATAACAGCTTGGAGAAGGATCTTTTAGAAGAACATATAGTTTCAAAAAATGATGAAGAGGTTAAGTTTGATCTCTAAAGTGAATTCTTCTAGGCTTTAAGAATTTTAGGGAAGAGAGTTTTGTTCTCAAGAATCATGACAGGAATAAGAGTCAGCAAGATCAATCTTCAACCTGAAGAATGATGGATTCCAGTTGGTCACAAGAAGAACAATCATCCAAGGCATCAAAATAGGTTACATAATACTTTCCATGGCTAATGTTTTTCTTGCAATAAATTTGGTCACAAAGCTATACATTGCATTAAATCCATGAATAGCCATAGTAAGGAAAATGTTAACTCTTTTGCACCTCTTTTGGATAAAAATGTCATGTGTTACAATTGCAATAATGTTGGGCATATAGCAAGGATGTGTAGTTTGGATAGACCTAGCCTTAAGTTCACTAAAAAGAGAATTGAGATCAATTCTAAGTCAATGATAGTTCAAACTAATTTTTATGCTCAAGACAAAGTAGAGAAATGGTATCTTGATAGTGGTTGTTCAAAACATATGACTGGTGAAAAGGAAAAGTTTCTGGTCTTAAAAAACACAAACAGAGGAACATTTAGTTTTGGAGATAACAGGTTTGCTAAAATCTGTGGTAAAGGGACTCTTAGCTTGGATGGGAAATCTAAAATTGAAAATGTGCTTTATGTAGGTGGTCTAAGACATAATCTTCTAGCTTGGATGGGAAATCTAAAATTGAAAATGTGCTTTATGTAGGTGGTCTAAGACATAATCTTCTAAGTGTGAGTCAACTTTGTGATCAAGGACACATAGTATCTTTCTTTTCAAATAGATGTGAGATTCGTAAAGAAAAAAATGGAAAACTCATTGCTAGTGCTACAAGGACTCAAAACAATCTTTACATGCTAAGTGAGATAAAAAAGGAAAAGTGTTTTCTAACTCAAGAAGATAAGAGTTGGTTATGGCATAAAATATTGGGGCATTTGAGCTTTGATAATCTTGTCAACATTAGTAACAAGGAAGCGGTTAGAGACTTGCCCAAAATAAAAATGCCCCATAACACCATTTGCGGTCCTTGTCAACATGGAAAACAGACCAAAACCAGTTTTAAATCAAAAGGGTATACTTCTTCAAAACCATTAGATCTCATTCATACTGATTTATGTGGCCCCACTTGAACTCAGAGCATTCAGGGAGAAAGCTACTTCATGTTGTTTATAGATGATTATTCTAGAATGACTTGGGTGACCTTTCTCAAAGAAAAATTTGAAGCTTTTGAAAAATTCAAAGCTTTCAAAGAAATGATTGAAAATGAGACTAAAAAGAGAATCAAATTCTTGAGATCGGATAGAGGAGGAGAGTTCACCTCTAATGAATTTGTGGAATACTGTGAGCAACAGGGAATTAAAAGAGAATATTTAGCAGCAAGAACTCCTCAACAAAATGGAGTAGTTGAAAGAAAAAATAGAACTATTGAAAATATGGCTAGAGCTATGATAAATGAGTCGATACTTTTAGATGGTTTCTGGAAAGAGGCAGTCAGTACAACAGTCTACATTATCACCAGGGCCCAACTTAGAGTAAATCATCATAAAACTCCTTATGAGTTGTGGAAAGGAAGACCAGCTACATTAAAACATTTCAAAGTTTTTGGGAGTAAGTGCTTCATCAGAAGGGAAGATCAGAATTTGGTTAAGTTTGATCCTAGGTGTGATGAGGGAATTTTTCTTGGTTATTCCAGTAGAAGCAAGGCTTACAGATGCTTCAACAAAATAATGCATACAGTCATAGAGAGCATAAATGTAACAGTTGATGAAAATACAAGGATAAGAGAACTTTTCAAGGAAATCAGTGATGAAATCTATCAAGAAGAATTCAGAGAGGTTTCAGATGAAGAAGAGGAAACATAGCAGCTGCTTCCCAAAACTTCGTCATGATATGTTTAGAAACATCATCCCAAATATTTGATCATTGGTGATCCAAATAGCAGACAAACTAGAAGAAGAGTCATTCCGTCACATGATTCTACAAATATTTCTTTATTATCTCAGATTGAGCCAAAAGATTTTAGTGAAGCATGTGTAGATAAATTTTGGGTAAAATCTATGGATGAAGAGCTAAATCAAATAGAGAAAAGTGAAACTTGGGATTTAGTTCCAAGACCTAAGGACAAGAATTTCATTGGCACAAAATGGATATTCAGAAATAAACTCAATGAGGATGGAAAGATTGTCAGAAACAAAGCCAGGTTGGTTTCCAAAGGTTATGCTCAAGTAGAAGGTGTTGATTTTGAAGAGATGTTCTCTCCTGTTGCTCGTCTCAAAGCCATCAAAATGTTTTTTGCTCTTTCAAGTTTCAAAGCATTCAAGGTGTATCAAATGGATTTGAAATCAGCCTTTTTAAATGGAATTTTGGATGAAGAAGTCTACGTAGAATAACCAGAAGGTGTGTCTCTCTCAGATCAATCGGACTATGTGTGTAAACTAAAAAAGGCCTTGTATGGGTTAAAGCAAGCACCTAGGGCTTGGTACTCAAGACTTGACAGGTACCTTCATGAGGAAGGTTTCAGAAAAGGTATGGTAGATAATAATTTGTACATTAGGGATAAAGGTAATGATATGCTGATTGTAGTTTTCTATGTTGATGATATCATTTTTGGGGGAAATAATACCCAGATGTGCAAAGATTTTGCTAACACCATGCAGAAGGAATTTGAGATGTCTATGATTGGAGAGCTGTCATTCTTTTTGGGTCTTCAGATTGCTCAATCAAAAGATGGTAATTTATCTCTCAAAGAAAATATATCAAAGAAATGTTAAAAAAATTCGGGATGATGGACAACAAACCTGTATGTACTCCAATGACTACAGGGTGCAAGATGAGTAAAGATGATGAATCTCTAGTGGCATATTAGAGGTTGTACAGATCAATGATTGGCAGTTTATTATATGTTACAGCTACCAGACCAGATATCATGCAGGCTATTGGATTAGTAGCCAGATTTCAGGCAGCTTCGAAATATTCTCATGTTATAGTAGTTAAAATAATATTCATATATATGAAGGGCACTATGGACTTTGGGCTTTGGTATCCCAAAGGTGATGATTTCACTCTCACAGCCTATACAGATGCATATTGGGCAAGCAGTAATGATGACAAGAAAAGCACCAGTGGTGGAGCATTCTTTCTAGGAAAGAGTTTAGTTTCTTGGCTAAGTAAGAAACAACCTTCAGTTTCCTTATCCACAATAGAAGCTGAATACATAGCAACAGTGGCTGGGTGTACTCAAGTTCTATGGATGAAAACCACCTTGGAGGATTTCAAAGTCAAGCATGAACAACCCATCTCCATATTTTGTTATAATACTAGTGCCATAAGTATTTCCAAAAATCCAGTAATGCACTCAAGGAAAAAGCATATTTCCATCAAGTATCACTTTCTAAGGGAGAAAGTGCAAGATAAGCAGGTCAAGGTAGAACATGTGTCTACTAAAGAGTAGATTGTAGATATCTTCACAAAACCTCTTCCAAGAGATACGTTTGAGTATCTAAGGGAGAAATTGGGAGTTGTACTCCCACCCTAGAATTAATCACCTCATCAAGAGGTGGGGGAGGGACTAAGCTAAGAGGCTCATTCTTAGTCCCGAGCCCCAAAGGTGACCCTTTGCCATTGATGACAAAGGGGGAGAGATATGAGTAAGGGGGAGAGCTTCATAGTGAAGAAGAGAGCTTCAAGTTAGGGGGAGCAAAACTTCAAAGGTAGATTCTCAGTTGTTGGATCAGTTGATTTCAGTTTTGGCTCTTGACTAGTGTTTTCAGTTAAGGTTTGCCATCAATGACAAAGGGGGATATTGTTGGCAATTTTGGGTACCTTGGGTACATTGCCTTTACTCTAAGTGTAGATGTTGTCATTGATTTCAAGAAGGTCTTGAAGCAATTTGGTTTGATGTCAAATAATGTGTCTTGATGAAGGTTTCAGCATGGACAGTGAGTTTCCAAGAAGATCAGGGTAGCCCAGTTGCAAAAGATCAAGAAAAATACAAGTAAGAAAAAGTATGCAGGCGGCTAGAAAAACTGTCAGGAGAGAGAAAGCGTTGGCAAAATTGTCACGATTTCATGACATGTTTGAGGAGAGAGAAATTTTGGGCAAAAGTGTCACGATTTTGTGACATGCTGGTAGGCAGAGACGAAGCAGGCAAAACTGTCACGATTTTACGACATTTTGGCAGAGAAGAAGAGCAAGATGAAAAGTGTCACGATTTCGCGACATGTCACAATTTCATGACTCTAAGATGAGAGAGATTTTACGGCATCAGTAATGTCATGATTTCATGACAAAAGCAAAGAAGTAGGCCATGAAGTCAGAAGGGTCACAATTTCATGACAAAAGTGAGATGACGTCAGCAAGAGGCAAAGGTGTTGCAATTTCATGACAAAAGCACAAAGAAAGTCGACAAAGGCCAAGGTGTCGTGATTTCGTGATAGCAGGCTATAGAAGGTGTACGTCTGTAAAAGTGTCACGATATCATGACATGTAGTTTCGCAAGAAAATCTACAGAACAGCAGAGGCGGTTGAAGCCGATAGAGTTAACCTTGAGTCGACAAAGTGTAGGGTTATGCAGTCGACATTATTTTAGGGATATACAACCGACTAAGACCAAGAATATAATCTTGAGATTGTCAGTATAAAAGGAGGGTTGTTCGGAGAGTTTGATTATTGATCAAAGTGTGCATTCGAAGTGTGACTTTTGCAGAAGCAGAGTGCGAGGAGAAGTTCGATCGTCGAAGAGCAGAGTGTGCGAAGACATTGCTACTGTGTTTGCACAGAGGTGCATAAGTGGATATTTGATCAAGTGTTGTAATTGTGCAGAGGTGCAAGTTTGAGTACAATAGTGCCAGACCGAAGGACTATGTTTTGGTGTAGATAAGAGGACCGACTGTGTGGTGATAGAGTTGAGGACAGAGGTCTCTAGCTAGAGTAGGGAAGACAGGTGTCTTCTATGGATAGAGTTCCACTTGCTAAGCGCTACAGAGGCAAAGGTCTTCTAGAGGATCACCAGATTGAGGAGAGCTAGGGGAAGGTATCTCCTTTGGGTTGGTGCCCATAAAATTTGTAATCGGGACATGTTTCCTAGAATTTGAGGTGATAAAATTTAGTAAAAATTTTATCCATGGAGGAGCCCGCGTTGGGTGAACCACGTAAATTGTTGTGTCTCTTTTGTGGATGATATTATGTGCATTGCTTTGATTTCTATTTTTGATACTGTTATATATTCACTGCATAATATTGTACTGCAAGTTGAATCAAAATAAAAAGTAGAAAGCAGTCTTATACTGTTCACCCCCCCCCTCTCAGTATAAGCTTATGTTCTTCAATCCTAGTGCATGCGAAGATATTGTAAGAGACAAATGGATATGAATAGTGCCTTTCTACATGGGGAGCTTTAGGAGGAGTTCTACATGCAATAACAACTTGTTTTTGAGGTTGAGGGCCCTATTTCTTTGATTTATTAGCTGATTAGTTCCTTATATGGACTTAAGCATACTCCTCATGCATGGTATGAGAAGATTATTTTTTTTTCTTAGATGTGGATTTCAATAATGTGAGGCTAAACATGATGTTTATATCAAATAAAAATATGGAAAAAAATTGATGATTGTTTTCTATATTGATAATATTATAACCACTAGAAACTGTTTTACTTTGATATAGGATATGAAGTTATGATTTCATTCCACTTTTGAGATGATAGATTTGGGACTTCTACATCACTTTTTGAGGATTCAAATTGATCAGAAAGATTTTGGCATCACTATGTCATAGCCCAAGTATGCTTTGGATATTCTTCAAGCTCCTTTTGCTTCAGGCCTAAAGCTTAATGTTTATTGCACCACTCCTTTGGTGAATGCTACATTATATGGGTCTCTTGTGGATGGACTTCTTTATCTTACACTAGACCAGATATAACTTTTACTATCAATTATTATTCTAGGTATATGCAAGCACCCTAGGAGAGTCATTGGACAACAACTAAGAGGATTTTTAGATAAAACGAAGAGATCCATCAAATGGGTATTAACTACCATATTGACTTCTCTCGATTTTTAGCAAGAATTTTAGATGTTGATTGGGCTAGTGATTTGAACCACCACATGATTTATGTTCTATGCATATGGACCTATTTCTTTGTGTTCTAGATTCTAATCTATTATATCTTAGTCTTCTATGAAGGTTAGACATTATGGTACCAATGAGGTATTTAAGCATCTTAGGTGGATGCTCATAATTTTGGAGGAGATAGAAATTCTTAAGAGTTTTCCAAATACACTTTGATGCAATAATTAGAGCATCATACAACTTGTCTATGATCTGGTATTTCATTTGTAGATGAAGCACACATAGATTTTGATGCACTTTGTGAGATGGCTTCATGTATGTGAAATGTTTAGTTTAATTTTTATGCTTTCTAACCCAGATCATTCCCAAGGTTACTTTTGTATGCATGTGGGAGCTATTCACAGTAGGAGAGTATCCCTTAAGGAGTATGACAAGGGTCTCTCTTTGTATCCTTGTTGAAATTAAGTAGGGATGTTAGAACATGTGTTGGTTAAGATTCTCTTAAGGCATGCATTATATTGTTCATATTAGTCTTTTGAGCCCATGTAAACCTTGAAAAAGGGTGAACCCTAGAAGTACGATAAGTTGGGCACTCTTATACACTTGAGTGTCATCTTCAATGATATTAAACTCAAAATGTGATTATGCCATATAATGCTGAAAAATATTGGGACTTATTTGTAAGTTATTCCTTGTAAAAATGAATAAAAACTCTCTTCTTTGGGTTGTTATAGTTGGTATCAGAGCCTAGATCATAGGACTAGAAGATTCAATGGAGAGAACCTAGGTTGGTCCTTGAATTTATGTGCTACTTTGGGGAGGATTACTCTTCTAGGGATCTCAAGTAGATTTGGGATAAGGTAGGTATTGCACATCATAGTGATTGGTAAGACCAAGGTGTAAAAATCCTAGAGAGTACAATTGTTTATTGGAGATGGCACCTTGTAGTGAGGAAAGTGTAACCATGATCATTATCAAATGAGTGATAATGGATATACCTGAGATGGTGCCTTGTAGGTAGGCAAGTGTGACCATGACCATTATTAGGTGACTGATAATGGTATAGGTTACTTCATGGATAGATGAAACTAAATATTTATAAGTACAATATTGAAGAAATTATAACTTATCCAACTCCTTTTTATGGATAGGAGATGAAACTTTTTTTGAGAGGAGGATCATCCAAAAAGGAGTGGACAACTCTACAACAGAAAGCTACAAGATATCCATATAAGTAGTATGGAAGAATAATGGACTCCAGTAAGAAGTCTAGAAGAACAATGGGTTGTAGTAAGAAGTCTAGAAGAATAATGGACTCCATAAAAAAAAGTAGAAGAATAGTGGACTGCAATGAGAGAGTGGAAAAAATTTCTTTAGTAGTTAAGTTGCTTTAGGAGTAGATGGAGCAACATGAAAAATATTCGAAACCCTGGTTAATAAGAAAATTAGTAACAAAGATTCAAAGGGTAGATGGGAAGGGAATCCTACTAGAGGAATTCATGAGGGTAAATATTAGATCAAGGATGAGATTGCCAAGGATCTTAAGAATGTTAAGGTATCTAAATTTAATGGAAGAGAAGGGGGTGATGTAGCAAAGTCTTGGCTGAATGATTTGGAAACTTTCTTTTTCATGAAGAATTACTTATCCAATATTTCAATAGTTTGGGAAACCCTTCATATTTAGGATGTAACCTTAGAATGGTGGAACACATTCAATATAGGCAGAGGAATCCATGTTTTGGATCTTAAATGGGATAATTTTGTAAGGGAATTTAAGAAGATATTCCTATCAAATCAATTTTATGTAGAAAAGTTTGAGGACTTCTCTATGCTCCAACATGGTACATTGACTACGAAGGTATATTATCAAAGATTCATTAAATTTTTTAAATATGTTCCTTAGTATGAGATCAAAGAACAATTGAAGGTGCTTAAGTTTATATTTGGGGTGGATCCTAAGATTTGAATAGTGATTAATTTTCTCAAGCCCAAAACCCTTCAAAAAGCATATGATTTGGCTTGACAGGAAGAGACCATTCTATAAACCAAGAAGACCTTCTTCAAATATGGAAGGTTGACAAAAGAAGAGAAACATGAAATCAATAAGGGGAAGATTTTTGGGTTTATGAAATGGGATAAGGAGCAAAATAAAAACAGTAACGGGAAACCAAAATTCAAAAATAAGAACAATGGTAACCAAGGGAATTATAAGAAGAATTTATAGAAGAGGGATAATTCAAAACCTTGACCTCAAAAGTATAATGAGTCAGCTCAAAAAGAGGATACATGGTATAAAATGTAGAAAAGTGTTAAACTTATAGTGACACTAAGAGGGGGGGTGAATCAATGTAGCTTATTAAAATATTAAATCTGTAATTCTTAATGCTGAAGTAATGCAAATTTAAAAATAGAAGCAGCAATTATAACAAGAGAGCATCACACAACACAAGATTTTAACGAGGTTCACCAATGTGGCTACTCCTCAAAAATTGACTGCTTGGACTCCCATCCAAATCCAGCCTTAGCAAAGTAATCAATTTTACAATAAATTTACCAACACCTATTGGAAGGAGCACCAACCCTTGATTTATCTACACCAATAGAAAGGAGCACCAACCCCTGATTTACAAGAACCAACTGAAAGGAGCACCAACCCCTAATTTATCTACACCAACAGAAAGGAGCACCAACTCCAGATGCCGAGTAGTAACTTGGACTGCAATTCTGAATCTATAAATGTTACATAAAAATAAATTTTCTTTCACAAGACCCTGACTGGTCTATAGCTTACTATTCATAAGACATGCGCATTTGATGTACTGCTACAGTTGAGCTCTGTGATTGACTTCACCTTTTGTGCACTTTGTGCACTCTGCTTTCTTTGCACACATGCTTCACACACTCTGTGCCATTACAACTGAACAATCATCTCTGCCTTTTGTGCTCTCTGCTCTTTGTGTGCTCTTACTTTGCACTTAGCTTGATTCGACATGACTCGCTCACTCTGTGCACTGCAGATAGATATCACACACTTCATCAATTCTTCAAATCTCCAAACAACCCTCCTTTTATAGTAGAAATCTCATGATGAAAAATCAATCTTAGCTAGCTATGTAAACCCTAAACTTAGTGGGTTGTAAACCCTAATTTTAGTCGGTTGTTATCGGTCTTCGTCAGCTTCAATTCAACTGACTCTGTAGCTTCTTTTGTTGATGTTGCCATGAAAAACCAGCATGTCGTGATATCACGATATTTTTGTCTCTTTGACTTTTTCTTGGCTTTTGACCATGAAAACATAACATGTCATGATATCACGACACTTCCGCCTCTGTACTATTCCTTTTTCCTTTTGTCATGATATCGTGACACTTCTACCTCTTTAAACTTCCTTTTTGCTTTTGTCGCGATATCGCGACACTTTTTGCCATCGAAGACTTTGTCTTTACTTTTGTCGTGATATTGTGACACTTCCACTTCTGTAGACTTCAACTTTGCTTTTGTCGTGATATCGCGATACTTCTGCCTTTGTCATCTTTCCCTCTACTTTTGTCGCAAAATCATGACACTTCTGCCTTCACAATCTTTCTCTCTACTTTTGTCATGAAATCGTGACACTTATGCATCCGTACACTGCTTCTTTTCTTTTGTCGCAAAATTGTGACATTTCTGCCTTCGTATACTTCTTCTCTACTTTTGTCATGAAATCATGACAGTTCTACCTTTGAAGTCTTGCTTTCTATTTTTGTCATGAAATTGCGACACTTTCTAAATTCATACACTTTCTTTACAACCTGTCATGAAATCGTGAAACTTTCTGCTTCCGTATGCTTTTTTGCAACCCGTTGCAAAATCGTAACACTTTTCCAACTTACTATCTCTCTCCTATTTTAGTCGTGAAAGTGCGACATGTCACAAAATCATGACACTTATCAACTTACTTTCTCTCTCCTAGAACTTTTCATGAAATCATGATAGTTATCACTTCGAACTCTTTCTTCTGCAACACGTCGCAAAATCGTGACACTTTTCACTTTACTTTCTCTCTCCTCGAACTTTTCATGAAATCGTGATAGTTCTCACTTCAGACTCTTTCTTCTACAGCACGTCACAAAATCATGACACTTTTCACTTTACTTTTCTCTCTCCTCGAACTTGTTGTGAAATCACGACAGTTCTCACTTCGAATTCTTTCTTCTGTAGCATGTCATGAAATTGTGACACTTTTTCGTCCGTACTGTCTCTCTTGCAATATGTCATGAAATTGTGACACTTTTCCTTACGAGCTCTTTCTCTCGAACCTATCACAAAATCGCGACACCTTTTCATCCGTACTAACTCTCTTGCAAATTATTGTGAAATCGTGACACTTTTCCTTGCAGGCTCTTTCACTTTGAACATGTCATGAAATTGTGACAGTTTTCCCTACATGTGCTTCTTCTTCGAACATGTCATGAAATCATGACAGTTTTTCCTACATGCGCTTCTTCTTCGAACATGTCATGAAATCATGACAGTTTTCCCTGGATGCGCCTTCTCTTCGAACATGTCACGAAATCGTGACAGTTTTCCCACTTGCTTTCTTTTCTTCCAACATGTCATGAAATCGCGATAGTTTTTCTTGTTCTTTCTCTCTCCTCCAATATGTCGTGAAATTGCGATAGTTTTTCAACTTGACTTCTTCTCTTCCAACTTGTCATGAAATAACAACCTTTTTTCCTATTTTTTCTCTCTCCTCCAATATGTCATGAAATCATGACACTTTTACCTATTATTTCTCTCTCTTCCAATATGTCACGAAATCGTGACACTTTTTTTGCTTCCTGAATATGTCGCGATATCATGACACTTTTTTTACTTGTCTTTTTCTTAGATTCTTTGCATATGGGCCACTTAGGTCTTCTGGGAAACACACTGTATATACTCTGATTGACTTCTAAACTTCTTGTCCACTACATCTAAGCTTACGAACTTCCTATCCACTGCATCATCAAATCTATCTAACTGTGTTGACAATAATGATAATACTGTTGCTGCACCTTGCTCAACAATCTCCCCCTTTGGAATTGTTGGCAACACATGTGCAATTTTCTATAACTCTTCTCCCCCTTTGACAATATTACCAAAGGGCTACTACAAACTCCCCCTGAGTCCATGCACAACATTCTCAGGAAAAAAAATTACACTTAGTAAAAATCACACACATGAGAAAAAAGTTAATCAAATACTTCACATACTCTGCACCATTACAGTCAAACGATCATCTCTACCTTTTGTGCTCTCTGCTCTCTATGCACTCTTACTTCGCACTTAGCTCGATTTGACATGACTCGCTCACTCTATGCACTATGAATAGATATCACACACTTCATTGATTCTTCAAATCTCCAAACAACCCTCCTTTTATAGTAGAAATCTCATGATGAAAAATCAATCTTAGTCGGTTGCGTAAACCCTAATCTTAGTCGACTGTAAACCCTAATTTTAGTCAGCTGTTATCGGTCTTCGTCGGCTTCAACTCAACTAACTTTGTAGCTTCTTTTGTTGCTATTGCCATGAAAAACTAGCATGTCATGATATCGCGACATTTTTGTCTCTATGACTTTTTCTTGGATTCTAACCGCAAAAACATAACATGTCACGATATCGCGACACTTTCACCTCTCTCTTGTTCCTTTTTTCTTTTGTCATGATATCACGACACTTCTACCTCTTTAAACTTCCTTTTTGGTTTTTTCACGATATCGTGACACTTTTTGCCATCGAAGACTTCGTCTTTACTTTTGTCACGATATCACGACACTTTCGATTCTGTAGACTTCAACTTTGCTTTTGTTGTGATATCATGAAACTTTTGCCTTCATCGTCTTTCCCTCTACTTTTGTCACCAAATTGTGACACTTTTGCCTTCATAGTCTTTCTCTCTACTTTTGTCATGAAATCGTGACACTTCTGCATCCGTACATTGCTTCTTTTATTTTGTTGTGAAATCGTGACATTTCTGCATTCGTATACTTCTCTGCTTTTATCATGAAATCATGACAATTCTACCTTTGAAGTCTTGCTTTCTATTTTTGTCATGAAATCATGACACTTTCTGCATTTGTACGCTTTCTTTACAACCTGACGCAAAATCATGACACTTTCTGCTTTCGTACGCTTTTTTTGCAACCCATCGCAAAATCATGACACTTTTCCAACTTACTATCTCTCTACTGTTTCAGTCATGAAAGTGCAACATATCGCAAAATCGTGACACTTATCAACTTACTTTCTCTCTCCTCGAACTTGTCGCAAAATCTTGACAGTTCTCACTTTGAAATATTTCTTCTATAGCATGTCGCGAAATTGTGACACTTTTCACTTTACTTTCTCTCTCCTCAAACTTGTCGTAAAATCATGACAGTTCTCACTTCAGACTCTTTATTCTGTAGAACGTCGTGAAATCACAACACTTTTCACTTTAATTTTCTCTCTCCTCGAACTTGTCATGAAATCATGACAGTTCTCACTTCGGATTCTTTCTTCTGTAGCATGTCATGAAATCGTGACACTTTTTCATCTGTACCGTCTCTCTTGCAATATGTTGTGAAATCATGACACTTTTCCTTACGAGCTCTTTCTCTCAAACCTGTTGCAAAATCATGACACCTTTTCATTTGTACTAACTCTTTTGCAAATTGTTGCGAAATCGTGACACTTTTCTTTGCAGGCTCTTTCACTTTGAACATGTCACGAAATCATGATAGTTTTCCCTACATGCGCTTCTTCTTTGAACATGTCACGAAATCATGACAGTTTTCCCTGCATGCGCTTCTTCTTCGAACATGTCACGAAATCATGATAGTTTTCCCTGGATGCCCTTCTCTTCGAACATGTCATGAAATCGTGACAATTTTTCCACTTGCATTCTTTTCTTCCAACATGTCACGAAATCACGACAGTTTTTCCTATTGTTTCTCTCTCCTCCAATATGTAACGAAATTGTGATAGTTTTTGAACTTGACTTCTTCTCTTCCAACTTGTCACGAAATCATGACATTTTTCCTTGCTTTTTCTCTCTCCTCCAATATGTCATGAAATCGTGACACTTTTACGTATTGTTTCTCTCTCTTCTAATATGTCACGAAATCGCAACACTTTTCTACTTCTTGAATATGTCACGATATCGTGACACTTTTCTTACTTGTCTTTTTCTTAGATTCTTTGCACATGGGCCACTTAGGTCTTTTTGGAAACACACTGTACATACTCTGATTGACTTCTGAACTTCCTGTCCACTACATCTAAGCTTATGAACTTCCTATCCACTGCATCATCAGATCTATCTAATTGTGTTGACAACAATGACAATACTGTTGTTGCACCTTGCTCAACAATCTCCCCCTTTGGAATTTTTGGCAACACATGTGCAATTTTTTGTAACTCTTCTCCCCCTTTGACAATAATACCAATGGGCTACTACAAACTCCCCTTGAGTCCATGCACAACATTCTCAGGCAAAAATTTTTACACTTAGTAAAAATCACACACATGAGCAAAAAGTTAATCAAATACTTAAATGCTCCCCCTGAGAATGTGATCCCTATGACTAGTCAATTCTTGGGAAATGTGACCACACCCAACTTATTGCGAAGATACTCAAATGCTCCTTTGGGAAAAGGTTTTATAAAAATATCTGCTACCTGCTCTGTAGTTGGAACAAAATCCAACTTAACCTCACCTTTCGCAACTTTCTCTTTCAAAAAGTGATACTGAATAGCAATGTGTTTTGTGCGTGAATGCATAACTAGATTTTTGAAGATGTTAATGGCACTGGTGTTATCACACATAACTAATATTGGTTCATTGAAGTTGATACCCAGATATTTTAGGTTTTGTTTCATCCACAATATCTACATACAACATGTTGCTGTGATATATTCTGCCTCTACTATTGATAAAGAAACTGACTCTTGTTTCTTACTGTGCCACGCGACCAACCTGTCTCCAAGATAGAATGCACCTCCACTGGTACCCTTTCTATCATCGACACATCCTGCCTAATCTACATCTAAATATGAAATGAGAGTGAAGTCCTTGCCTTTCGAATACCATAACCCATACTCCATAGTACCCTTGAGGTACCGAAAAGTCCTCTTTATCGCTATCACGTGAGTCTCCTTGGGATTAGCCTAAAATCGAGCGACCATGCAAACTGCCTACAAAATATTTGGTCTGGTAGCTGTCAAATACAGTAATCTCCAAATCATAGATCTGTATGTGGTTTGATCAATAAGTGGAGATTTGTCATCCTTGCTCAACTTGCAGCCTGTCGTCATGGGAGTGTTAATTGGCTTACAATCCTCCATTGTAAAAAATTTTAACATCTCTTTCACATATTTAACTTGAGAAATAAATATGCCCTTCTCAGTCTGATTAATTTGCAATCTGAGGAAATATGATAGTTCACCAATCATAGACATTTCAAACTCTTTCTACATCTTATTTGCTAAATCTTTACATGACTCATCTTTGCTACTACCAAATATGATATCATCTATGTATACAAAAAGAACAATAAGATGCCCATTTTCTATTTTGATATACAAATTGTTGTCCACCATATCTTTCTTAAACCCTTGATGAGTGAGATAGTTGTCTAGCCGTGCATACCATGCTCGAGGTGCCTGTTTTAATACATATAAAGCTTTCTTCAACTTGCAAACCAATTTGGGATCATCACCAAGTTGAAAACCATATGGCTGCTCAATATAAACCTCTTCTTCAAGTTTCCCATTCAAAAAAGTTGATTTCACATCCATCTGATAAACTTTGAAATTCTTGTAAACTGCTAAGGTAAAAAATATTCTAATTGCCTCAAGTCTTGCTACAGGTGCAAAAGTTTCCTCAAAATCAATACCTTCTACTTGTGCATAACCTTTACATACCAATCTTGCTTTATTCCTGATTACCTATCCGTCTTCATTCAGTTTATTTCAAAAAATCCTTTTAGTATCGATTACATTCTTATTTGCAGGTCTAAGTACTAACTCCCAAGTTTTATTTTTCTCAATCTGATCTAATTCTTCATCTATTTCCTTCATCCAACTTTCATCTTTGCTTGCTTCATCAATATTTTTGGGCTCAATGCTGGATAATAGAGAGTAATTACTTACTACTTTTCTTCTTGTTTGAACAACAACTGTGGGGTCTCCAATTATTTGCTCTCTAGAATGGTTTTTTTGTCAGCTGCCTATTTTGAATTTCTTATTTTCTTCCTCTTCTGAATCATAACGTAAATCATCTAAGACAATTTTTTGTTTCTGTTCAGTTTTGTTTTCCTCATCTCCTTCAATAACTTCTTCATAAATTTGGTAGTTTTCTTCATTGCTGACTACTCGTTCCCTACCTTCATCAAATGTAAAACTGGCACTATCCACAATTTTCGTTAGCCTTTTGTTGTAGCATTTGTAGTCTTTGCTTGATGGTGAATACCCAACAAAAATATCTTCTGAAATCATGAGATTTTGGAATAAAAGAAACATTAAGAACATATTTATTCAAATTTCTTATCCTCGGTTACAATGGACGTCTTCTCCCTTTTAGAGGTTAAGAACGTTTAAATAGATCTCT
Organism: Wollemia nobilis; assembly: GCA_028583015.1. NCBI lineage: Eukaryota > Viridiplantae > Streptophyta > Pinopsida > Araucariales > Araucariaceae > Wollemia > Wollemia nobilis. The sequence continues at coordinate 29,323 of JAQPPZ010003824.1, read as the reverse complement.
GTTACAGATGTACACAGTCTGCCTTCTTTCTCCCGCATGCCCACATGCAAAATGGACGGGCCAACGTATTGCCGTCGCTGGTGCTTGGTGAATCTTTGCTGTCTGCAGTTTCTCCTACGATCAAAGAAACATACAAAGCGTTAATAGCACCTGTATTATCATGAAACGTTTACTTCTTCAAACAAATAAAAGCATGTATGTCTAACATTATTAAAAACTGTGAACAAAACAAATGTGAATAATATGCACGTTTGATTAGACTAAGCACTGAAAATGACAGAACGTAGAAAGTAGTGTTGTAACGAAAAGCATATGGAAGGTTGATTAAGTGTGTTTAGGTCCGAAGACATCACTCGACGTCCACTGTCATTAAAATCGTTGGCCAACCTGCCCTTGAACTATATGTTACAGCCTGCAAGTTATTGAGCTCATAGAAACTACGAAAATATGATAATGTTTGATAGACGCAATGCTAAATACATTCAAAATACACTGTAGTGCAGGACGATGCTTTGATACGTTTGAAGACAGCATGCATAAAATGCAAACTTGTTTTAATATGTTCGAAGACAAAAGGCATACAGTCCAAAACGTAGAACACATACTAAAATAACGAACAGCTTGCGTGGGGTGCCCAGGCAGGCCGCCCCCATTAGAACTTAATTATGGTGCCAATCCAATAAGGAAGGGCCCAAAATCTTCTGTATTGGGATGCCGTCGAATTGGTAGAATATTATGTCTACAGTCAGGTATGAAATTTCGGCTTCACCCCCCCTGAGAACCACCCACCAACCTCTATTTGCAAGAGATTCTGGACTTAAAGAAGGTGAAATCTTAACTGATGCAGTCGGGTATCCGAATGAGCAGCACTTCGTTGCTTTTACAAAATGCTTCTCTGTTCTTTTTACGTTGCATGGAGGTAGTTTTTATAGAGGAATTTTGCCTCTGAAACATTAATGTCAAACCCTAAGTCCGTAGGCGCCGTCGAGATTTGACCGTTGTCAGATGATTATGAGGCATGGCCTCGGGCTGAATTTGTTGCTAGGAACTCACATCAACAGTTATGAAGCGTGGCCTCGGGTCAGATTTTTTGTTGAGATTGCTAGTCCCATTACTTCTGTTGGTGAAATCCACTGCTTTTACAGACCCACGTGGTCCTTTTGAAAAGGGATACGTAAGGATGCCACGTGGCGATCATTCTTTGGATGTTGTAGCCACGTCAAAGTCCACCTTTGACTGGTTAAGTGTGCCTTTAAAATGCAAAAAGCTGAAGTGTCGCGATATCGCGACACTTCGACAGAATTTCCCCTTTGGGCCAAAGATGTCATGATTTCACGACATGCAAAATCGTGACATCTTTGCAAAAGCCTCCCCTTTGGGCCAAAGATGTCGCAATTTTGCGACGTGCAAAATTACGACATCCTTGCCAAAGGCTCCCCTTTGGGCCAAAGATGTTGCGATTTCATGACGCGCAAAATCACGACATCCTTGCCAAAGGCTCCCCTTTGGGCCAAAGATGTCACGATTACGCGACACGCAAAATCACGACATCCTTGCCAAAGGCTCCCCTTTGGGCCAAAGATGTCACGATTTCGCGACGTGCAAAATCGTGACATCTTTGCCAAAGGCTCCCCTTTGGGCCAAGGGCGTCGCGAAATCGCGACATCTTTGCCAAAGGCTCCCCTTTGGGCCAAAGGTGTCGCGATTTCGCGACGCACGAAATCGCGACATCTTTGCCAAAGGCTCCCCTTTGGGCCAAAGATGTCGCGATTTTGCGACGCGCGAAATTGTGACATCTTTGCCAAAGGCTTCCCTTGCATTGAAGTTGTTTTTAAAGATTGCCTTTGTTTTTAATGTTTTGAAGTTTGTTTAAGGCTTGCTTTGGATGAAGGCTTTGAAGTTTGCAGTAAAGGCTTGTTTGCTTGCTTAGGGTTTTAAAAACGACCAACATTGAAGTTCATTTTCCGACCTTCTAAACTGTTGTGCAAGTGGTTAGGACCACTGTTTGACCTCTAAGGGCTGCCTTGAAAGCTATGTATGTCAATGTGATCAGTGTTTGTAGTCACTTAATGGGATTGGTGCTGTTTTGGTGTCTACAGATGCCCCTTTTTGGGAAGCGCTACGAGTGACATAGTGCTGAGCAAAAATAGAAGACCAAAGCACTAATGATTAGGGTTTCTTGGTAACCTAACCAAATTTTGATGCCCCAAGGGCATGCATTCTTGAATCCTTGCTTCTGTCGAGTTAAGGAGTTTGATTTCAAGTGTTAACCTATTTTGGTGAGGTGTGAATTGAGCTTGGACATTGATCAGTCATGATTAGGCAAAGGGCGTAACCTTTTTGTCCATAGGGGAAACCTTGTGTTCATGCTTCGGGAATGCCAAGTATTTGATAAACTTAATGATTGCTTGTTTACTGCCCCAAGCAGGAGCGTGATTGTTTTTGTCAATGATTCTTTGAATGCATGTCATTGTCTTGATTGGGGTGTGTGTTTGTTGATTGGTGACTAAGTGTGACTACCCCCTCAAGCGACGAATCGATGAGGGAATGACCTTCATGATAAAAGCGACGAGTCGCTTGACCCAAGATGACTTAGGTTAGGGTGTTTTTAGATGTTTTACCGGTTAAGCATGTGCAGTTTCCCGACATTTAGACCTATTTTTGGTGGGTGTTAACCCTTTTTGGTGATGCCATAATGGGGTGAAATCATCAAAAACCTGTCTTCCCGTGGAGCGGTTCGGCTATGATAGCCTTCTTGGGGAAGTAGGAGAATGACAATTTGACCCCGACATCGATTTTCTGTGCCAAGAGGTTAAGTGCAAGAGCACTTGTGTTCGAAAATTTATGGCTTATGTTTTTGTGTTGCTTTTTTGTGATGTTTTTGTTGTTTTGATTTTCTTTCTTTGCGTATATGTCATGACTTTATGCACAATGGTTGATGTTGGTGGATGCATACTACTTTATATTGATGGATGCATGATGGATGCAAGTGCATGTGATATGCAGAAATGAAATGGATGGATGGACTTGGTGATATTTGGTTATGGCACCATAAACTGTTTATAACTCTTATTATTTTGAGGTGATTACTGTGATACATGAGTTTGTATATATACATGTGGTTTTGTAAGAAAGGAAATTAGTGCAGTTGGTTTTAAAATGTGGCTAAGGTTTCCTGAGACTCAAACGGTTTTAACTCACTAGCCAAGACTGTACTTAGTCTTACAAGACTTTTGAACAAGGTATGAATCGGACTTGTTTTTGACCAAGCTATTTCACATCCCTGTGTGTGCAATTGAGTTCATTTGTGTGGTATTTTTCAGGATATCGCCAGTGCCAGATGGGCTTTCAACCGAACCTATACTGGGGATCACCTAATTAGCTCCACTAACTCCGTTGTTGTATTTAGTTAGATTAATCTGCATTGTTATCCAAGATACCATAAGCTAGCTCATCCTTATGCAAACATTGGTCTGTATACACGCAAGGCGAATGTGACAGACATATCGTCATACAGGTAGGATACCACCATTGCTAGATAGGGTATCAACCAAACCTGTAATGAGGATCACCTAGATGGCTTTTGAATGCTGAGAATTCTAGGGATTCAAGTTTAGGGTGTTTGTTGGCTGGATGATTTAGAGGGTTGCTCGTCTATATAGTGATAAAAATGACTGTTTATGTTCTATTAATTCTTTTTGAGCAAGGATTGATGATAACCACTGTTATTGTATTTTGTGCTTTGAGTATTGGAAATGGCTTTGATCCTGGTGGCTTTGGGGATGACTACCCATCCTAGTTAGGGGTGAATAGTATGAATCCTTATAGCTTTGGGGACCAAGGGGATGGTGGAGGTTATGGAGTAAGGGTATTGATCTGTTAGGCCTTGGGGATGACTACCCATCCTGGTTAGGGGCGGATAGTATGAATCCTTACAACTTGGAGACCAAAGGTGAATGGAAAATGTTAGGATGATGATTTGTTGGAATTTTGTTTGTGAATGGTGTTGATCCCTTTAGGTTTTGGGGATGACTACCCATCCTGGTTAGGGGTGGATAGTACGAATCCTTACAACTTTGAGGAACCAACTATGATTGGAATTTGGTAATGATGAAAAGCACTATAGATGGAGGTGAGTGGATAGGAAAGAACTTGTCCTTTTGTCAATTCTTAGCATTCTAAAACCATTCGCATGGGGGGATGAGCAAGATAACCGTTTCGCTTATGGTGACCTGGATTACCATGCAGGTTTCATCCTTCGTTCACACAACTTGGGAATTTTTATGTGTTTTAATTAGTGTTGGGATGTTACGTAACAAGGTGTATTGCAAGTATGACTCTACCTTCGTAAAATCTGTCTGACTTGATACAGTACATAGCTAAAGAGCAAAATTATGGTTGAATCACGATAACCCTTGATATATTAAAAGACCACTGACTCGAGTGTGGAAAAAGAAATGCATGGTGTTTTTGTTGGTTTTTGTGTAAAATGGGACAATGTGGAACAAGATGGACTAGCAGGTCAATGATAGCCAATGGTGCCTTTGACCTGATATGCAATGTATGGATGCAATGCTTTAATGCAACTATGTATTTTTGTATTTTTGAGGGATTAATTTTTGTGAATATGAAGATGAAGTGCGAGAAAAACTTTCTATTGATGATTTGGAATATGCCTAGAAATGAAAATGCAAATTTTTGTTTGTTTTTTTTGATGATTTTTGTTGTTTTTGAATTTTCTTGATTTGTGACCAAATGATTGTGGAAATCCTTGGAGCATTTTGGGATTGACCAAGCGATTGTGGAAATACTTGGAGCATTTGAGATTGACCAAGCGATTGCAAGAATCCTTGGAGCCTTTGAGATCTCTTAGATATGAAATGGTCGTAAATGACTGATATTCAAGGGTTTTGTTTCCTTGATACCGTCAAGAGAAGCTAGCCGGTACGTCCCGGGTCCTATTTTGCTATCAATGACATATGGACCTAACCAATTTTCCGCAAACTTGTCCCTCAGGTGGGATGGCAAACTAGAATTTTGTTGATTTTCTTTCAAAACCAAATCACCAACCCGAAAGTCTCTCAGGTGAACTTTCATGTTGTAAGCTTTCTTAAGTCGTTCTTGATAAATACGTAAATGCTCGAGAGCATTAACACGTCGTTCATCAAGCAACGTAAGCTGGTCTAACCGGGCTTGCCGTGCAGAATCATCATCAATGAACTCATGCATTGATATGTGCAGGGAAGGAATCTCCAACTCCAGAGGCATGACTACCTCAGAGCCATATACAAGTAAAAACGGAGTGGCTCCAGTGGGTGTCCAAATGCTAGTGCGATAGGCCCATAGGGCAAGTGGGATTTGAATGTGCCAATCCTTATGACTGTCTGTGACGGTCTTCTTGAGGATGGCAACTAACGTTTTGTTTGACGCTTTTGCTTGCCCATTCACCTGCAGATAATAGGGTGTCGAAAAGCTATGTTGAATCTTGTACTTTGTGGTCAAAGCACGCACGTCTTTGTTCTTGAAAGGCGTCCCATTATCCGAGACTATTTGGATGGAATACCAAAACGACATATGATGTTATGCAAAATGAACTCCACAATGCGGGGTCCTGTCGTAGAGGTAAGCTGAATTGCTTCCACCCACTTGGTGAAGTACTCTGTAGCCGTGATGATAAACGTGTGATGGCCTGATGATGCAGGGGAGATTTTTCCAATTAGATCAAAGCCCCACTGCGAGAACGACCAATCAGACTGGACTGTCTACAAGGCCTGAGATGGTACGTGCATCAAATTGGCATGATGCTGGAACTTTGCGCACTTCTTGACATAGGCGCAACAATCTCGCTCTAAAGATGGCCAATAATAGCCCATGCAAAGAATGCGCTTTGCAATGGCCATACCACTGAAGTGGCCACCACATGTACCATCGTGCGCTTGGGCAATTGCCCAAGTGGACTCTTGCTGGTCCAAGCAACGAAGGAGGATTCCTTCATAACTACGACGATACAAAATGTATCCTAGCAAGACATACCTAGCCGCTTTCTGCTTGAGTGTTCGTTTTGCGACGTGAGTCAAATAAAGTGGGAGACTACCTAACTTGAGGTAGTCTCGGATGGGTAAATACCAGTCCTGTTGATCAGAAACTTCGACAGTATGAACAGCCAATCCCTCTTGAAGTTCATCCCCAGTTGGCGCGTTTCAGACGATCTTGGATTCGAGAGAACTTATCCGAGGATGGTTCAATCTGGATCATGTGGATTCCTGGTGTTAAGTCTGAGCTTGCATGCTCCATTGTGGATTGCGATAAGGTTTTGACTTGGATGGTTGTCATATCACCGGAAAGGTCTTGCGGAATTAGTGACCCCAAGGAGGCCATTGTGTCCGCAAAACGGTTCGATGATCGAGGGAGTGCCTCGATGTCATACCACTCAAGTTTTGTCAGGAATTTTTCCACAAGGGCTTTATAAGCCTTCAGAACTAGGCATTTGCACTGATATACCCTTTTGACTTGATTGACTATTAATAGTGAATCACCAAAGATATTATGTTCATGCCGATTGTTGTATGAAGACCGAGGAGCAAGGCTTCATACTCTGCATTGTTGTTGGTGCATGGGAAGTTTAATTTAAATGATAGGGGGATTGGAGCACCCTGCGGTGTGAAGAATACAATTCCCGCGCCATCGCCTTGCTCACATTTAGAGCCATCGAAGAATAGGGTTATGTCGGCTTGTGACTCAGGCTCATCAGAATCTTGCGATTATGAGACGTGAAAGACCCCATCATCAGGTAGTTCTATGACCAGAGGCTGATCGTCTTCAAGAGGAGCCTCTGGTAGTTGATCGGCTATGACTTGTCCTTTGATAGATTTTTTTCCAATAAACTCTATGTCAAATTATGTCAACAACATGATCCATTTCGTCGTGCGACTACTATGATAAGTACGATTCATCATGTATCGCAATGGATTCTCCTTAGACACAACATACGTAGTGTTGCTCAACATGTAGTGGCATAGTTTTTTGGTAGCAAACACCACTGCAAAATAGAGTTTCTCAACGTATGCATAGTTAAGTTCATAACTGACCAAGGTGCGGCTAAGATAGTATGTAGCCTGTTCTTTGTGAAGTTCATTCTTTTGGGCTAGCATGGCACCCAGGGCCACCTCAGTAGCTGAGATGTATAAGTAGAACGACACTCCTGGTCTAGGTGGTGCCAATACTGGTGGCGAAGCCAAGTATTGTTTGATCTCGTCAAATGCTGACTGGCACTCATCATCCCAATGAAATGTAATGCCCCTGTTCAACAATTTGTTCATGGGTCGACACTTGTCAGATAATTGTGCTATGAAGCGTTTAATTGATGCGACCTTTCCTTGCAGACTTCTGAGCTGCTTGATTGTGGTTGGGGGAGCCATTTCAAGGATTGCCTTGAATTTCTTTGGTTCCACCTTGATTCCTCGCTTTGAGACTATGAAACCCAAGAGTTTTCCAGATGTGACGCCAAAGACGCACTTCTTGGGGTTTAGTCTAACCTTATGCTCCATGAGGCGATCGAGGATTTTTCTTAAGTCAGTGATATGATTGGAGCGCAAGAGAGACTTGGCTAGCAAATCATCCATGTAATATTCTAAAGTTTTGTGCATGTAATCATGGAAGATATATGTCATGGCACATTGGTAGGTAGCACCAGCGTTTTTAAGGCCAAAAGGCATGACCTTATAACAAAATGTCCCCCAAGGCATTGTGAACGCCATTTTTAGTTGGTCTTCGAGATTGATACGAATCTGATTGAATCCTGAGAAACCATCCATTAGGGAGAGCATTTCGTGACCTGCTGTAGCATCTACTAACACATCGATGCTCGATAGGGGGAAATCATCCTTAGGAATCGCTTTGTTTAAATCATGAAAATCAATGCATATGCAAATCCTCCCATCGGTATTCTTGATGGGAACCATGTTGGACAGCCATGGCGGATAATCCACGTAGATGACAAACTGTGCATCCAATAGCTTTTGCAATTTGTATTTGACCATTAAGGCCACTGTTGGGTGCATCTTGCGTAGTTTTTGCTTTACAGGCTTGATTGTCGGATCAAGCGTTAAATTATGCATGACTAGTTGCGAGTCTAGTCCTGGCATATCCTTGTACGACCATGCAAAAACTTCCTTCTTCTCTATGAGAAGGGCAATGTAGTCGGCTTGCTCTCTAGGGGAAAGACTTACCCCCAGCTTGAGAATCTGTGGATTCATTGGATTTGTGCCAATGTCTACGTCAGTCGTCTCCTCGACTGACATGTGGGATCCGTCCTCCAATTGATGTGGAGTCAGGATCAAATGAATATCATCAGCTGAATTTAGATCTGCATTTGGAACCTCGGGTTCCTCTTCAGTCTGAAAAATATCCTAAGTTTTCCTTGGGGTAAAATGAGGCATTTCACCGAAAGGTCAGTACTCTGATGGTGATAAGGGTGAATTTACGTGATCCCAGTCGATGGCATCTATGTATATATGTAATGACCGTGATGGATCGGCCGGATTGCGGATGGGTGCGGTCAGATCAATGGAGATCATGTAGATGGAATGAATTTTGTCTCCATTACCGCGGGTGTGAGAACATGATTCTTCAAGATGCTCCTTATACTCTGGATCTGGCTCTAGGGGAACGGGCACGAAAGGATCGGCCCTATGTGCTAAAAGGAGGACAGGGTCTTCTCTCGGCACTGTTGTCATGATAAGGTCTCATGGTGGATGATTTTCATCATGAATGTGGAGCCATGGATCCAAGATCAGGTCCCACCATGCTGGGTCTACCCACCATTCATGTCCTAGAAGTATGCCCATTTGTCCCATTAGATATTCATGAGTTAAAGGGCGGTGATGCCATCGCGCATGTCTGAGATAGTCCATCTCAGTCTCATCTTCTGAATTGCTATCGAAGACCCAAAAATTTTCATTCTCCTCAGCAACTGTTGCTCGCGACGTTGAGGGTTCTCCTTGTTCCAGTACGTTAATCTGGTCCCATTGCGGTTGTTCCACTTTTGGTGGAGGGACCTGATTCTCTTGACACTGTGTGGATTCCACTGGAACCTCTAGGGGGAACAACTTTAGAAAGATGTCTGGAAGCCGTTGATGTTCTCTTTGAGGATTAATCTCTGAAATTTTGCCTCTCTCTAGCAAATGAGAGGGATTACGTGTGTTGCCAAGGGTGTTAGTTGACCATGAGAGATAATCTCCCAATGTGTATTCTGTATTTGGATTGGCATAAGGATTTGGTGCCAGTCCTCCCTTGTTGCCTATTTCTAGGCCTTGCATATTTTCGACCAAGATGTCTAAGGGTAGGGGATGGTGGAACCCTACTCCTGATTTATCGTATGGCATCTGATATCTTGGTTGGCAAAGTACCCGCATCCCTTGCTCATATCTACCGAGCCCGTATCCATGCCAATTGCATTGGCCGAGATATTTGAGGGCAAAGTTTGGGTTTGACAGATAGTTGATGTTTTCAACAAAAGGCTCGTTTTCTGCTTCTTTTTGCTGGCATGCCTCAAGACCGTGATCAAGGCCCCCATATACGAACTTCATCTGGTTGGGTGGGTGACCTAGAGGAACAACTTTTCCTATGGGAAGGTGAGGCCTCCCCATGCCTTGCACGGACTCTAATGTAGGTGTTGCTACAACATTCTGCACTAAGTACTCGCCCAGGCCTGTACTGGCCATTTCAACAGTGATTGTTGATGCTTCAGAGGGAGGGAACGGGAGTCCTTCTTGAGTCCATTCCATTTTTGGTAGGTTTGGAGTCTCAGCTTCCGTAGTGCAAGGTGTTTCCTCTGTTGATATCGTTGAGATTGTAGGCAAACCCTCTTCTAGGGGCTGATCCTCTTCCATGATTTTTTTTCCCTTGTCCTTCTGTTTAGCTATCACTGGCGACGTTGGTAATGAAGGAGCAGATGATGAGGATTCACCTGTCTGGGATTTTGCTATTTTGGTCACCAGTGGTGCCTACGGTGTTGAACCTTTTTTAGATGGATTTAGCTGGAAATCCAAATGTGTTGAAGGGAGGGTTGATTGAGGCATTAGTTGTACCATGTTGCAATACTTGAATGGTTCCAAGTCCATCGGGACTACATGTATTTCACCTTCAAAAGCATACTTTAAGCACTGGTGGGCGATCGAAGGGACACACTTCATGTCCTTGATCCAAGGCCACCCTAGCAGTATATTGTAGGCCATTTCGCCTTCCAACACATGGCACAATGTTGGTGTTGTCTTTTGTCCTACCTGGATAGGTAGAACAACTGTGCTGACTATCGAGCATATTACGTCATTAAAATCTTGTAATGTGTACGTGGAGGCTATGATATGAGAAGCTGATAGCTTTAAGTGTTTTAGCACTGCAGTGGTAATGATGTTACTAGACAAGCCAGTATCTACCAGCACTCTCTTATACGGGATCCCGTTGATCCGCGCAACAACATGTAGGGGTGGATCTGCCATGTCATTCGATATTACTTTGACTTCATCCTCTCTGAAGGTGATGATCGGCTCAGTACATCGTTTTACATGCCCCACGAAATTGTTGAAAGAATTTCCTTCTTGGGGCTGTAATTCGATGGTTTTTAAAATGTCCATAAGAGCTTCCCTATGAGGTGTTGATTGTTGAATAAGCTCTTAAATAGATAGCCTAGCCGATGTGGTCTGCAAACTCTACGTGAGTTTTCTCCGTATCGTGATTTCTGGTCTAGGCGGAGGTGACTGTATAAGTTGTTGCTGAGGCTACGACGTTGTCGAAACGTCCCTCGTAGCTACCGCGGGGGCAGCTATTGGGTACTTTTTATTCCTTGTCACTATACTAATCATTCCCACAAATCCTTGCATACGAAGATTTTGTCGCACCTCGTTAATCTGGAGAGGTTTTGCCTGTTCCTCGTGGGCAGGCAAGGGGTCCTTGAATACCCCCATTTGTTGGTTATTTGGCATTATGGGGTTGTCCATGGCCAATGTTTTATTTTCAATTAAATCTTGGATTATTCCTCTGAATTTCTAGCATCCGTTCAAATCATGTCCCCTGCGCCTATGGAATCGACAATACAATTCCTCTCTGTATCCCTTAGGCTTGGGAGCATTGGAGTCTATAGTCTGGATTTCTGGCAAGGTGACTAGATTTGCCGCTGACAAGCGGTCAAATAGGGAATCCCTGGACTCCGTGTAAGGGGTGAATTGTTGCCTAGGGCGACGCTGCTAATTCTGCTCCTGTTTCTTATTATCTTTTTCATAACTAGGAGGAACTGCCTGGTAATCAGCCTTTTGGGGCTACGTTTCTCGTACAGGCTTGGGAACATTTATCGCAACTTGGTTAACTACAGCTGTGTGATTGCGTATTCCCAGTCTTAGTGGTCTTATTCCACTCTTTATTTTTAGGCTTAGTGATTGCGCCTTCGCCTATCTTAATATCTTCTATAACTCTGGCTTGCACTAAAGCTTCTTCTAAGCTGTCGTATTGTTGCAGCAGCAACAGACCAGAGAATGATTTTAAATAACTTTTTGTGAACATTTGTGTAAGATCAGACATAGGGGGATGGTAGGGTAATTTAGAAAGCAAAGCTCTCCATCGATTCCCATATGCTGTCATTGTTTCTTCCTCATATTGCCTGAGGCTGGCCAGATCACTCAGTGATGCCTTCTTTTTTGTGTTAAAGGCAAAGCATTCAAGAAACGCATCTACTAGTTGATCTAAGTTGTTGATGCTGTGTTTGGGTAGTTGAGTGAACCAATCCGAGGCAGGGCCTACGAATGTGGTTATGAAATTTCTAAGCAACAATGCATCATTGTCTTGGATGCTGAAGCATTGACTGAGGAATCGTGTAACATGTTCTTGTGCATCCTCTTCACCTTTAAAAAATGCCAATTGAGGCAACTTGAAGTGTTTAGGGTAAAGAGGTGTCGGCACTGAGGGGTGCACTGGGTGGCTACGGAGTTGACGTAATGTGGGTTTTTGATGCCCAAAATGTTTTGTCTCCATAGACTCCAAGCACTCTAATAGCGCCTTGTATGCTTCGAAAGATTTTATTTCTTCCTCTTTGGTTTGCTCTCGTGGTGAGTGATGGGAGACTGGAGGCCTATGGAGGGGCGGCCGATTGGCAGCCCTCCCGCCTTGATGGGGAGTTTCATCTGGTTCATACTCCTCATAAAGTTCTTGAGGAGTCTCTGGGCGAGACCTATGACCTTGATTGAGTCCCCGCTGAGGGTACCCATCATTGTTTCGGGGAGTGGCCTCCCTCTCGGGTCTATAAGGTCTCGAAGGCAGAGCTTGACAAGGTCACGGAGACCTGTCCTGCACCAAAGGATTGTACCTCTCATACTATTGTGCTCTTTGGGTGCGAGGGGTTGGCACCTTCTCAAGTAGTTTATACAGCAACTCATCTGCTTCGCATTGCATGTGCTCTTTATTCAAGCTGTATAAGTACTCTAATTCCTGATGACCTTGCTCAAGCTCTGTGATTCGGGCTTGGCGGGTGGCATGTCTGGCGACTGCCAAATCAACTTGGTCTGCCCTCTTTTGCTGAGGAGGTTTGAATGTTTTGTCTATTTTTTTTCCTTGATCTTGGTGATCTGAAATTCCAATGGGTCGCTTCCCTCTGTCGAGGTAGGCGGCATGTACTGGAGGTTCTGGCCTCGATGGATGATCATGATATCTAGCTGGTGCGGAAACGCAAGGTTCCCGTGCTGTACGTTGTTCCCGAGGAATGCGATAATCTTCCTCGTACTCCATTTCATGGGTGTGAAGGGTGCGGGCGAAATGAGCTTGCCTTGTGTAAAGAGCCCTGCACCCTGGATTTTGTCTTTCTGTTCAGATGTGAGGCAGAAAAGAGGTGGCATAGTCACGCTGTCGCTCCTCATGGGAACTATGCCACTCTAGCGCTTCATCGCGCTGTGGCCACTCAGATCTAACCTCAAGAGGTGGTTGTCTACGTTCATTGAAATCTACATGCAAAGCATCTTCCCGAAAGGGGCTGTGTTGGATGGGTATACTCCAATGAGGGGGTTCCCAATAATGTCTTTTTGAAGTGGCCTGGTGTGGACTTTCTTGTAGGCCAAACCGCCAAGGCGGTATAGCCAAGTCCTCAGGGCTAAAGTGAAGGTGACTAGCGCCCTCTCTTCGTGCACCTTCCATAGCTTTCGCCCTTGATCGGGCTTGGCTATGGGTGTACACCATTGTGGTGCTTCTCTACTCTCTAAGCCGATTTTATCTTGTTTATGATGACTTGTATTTTTTTCTATACTAAGAAGAAAGGAACACACGCATACACAAAACCGTGATTATCTCCATTAAGGATTAAATAGTGTGTCCTAAACTGGTTTAGTACATTTTGATGTTTCACTTTGTTTTTGCAATTTTTGAAGAATGTTTAAATGCATAATGTTGGCTCATATGACTCCCAAAATGTTTGTCCCTTCAATATACCATTGCCGAACCGATATACCAACCTCTCTATATACCCGCCCTTACGAGAGGGAGACTATAGGTACATGAGAGCAGATGGTACGTGGAACATAGGTGGTACGAAAGGGGGATTGTCCTGTTAATGACACCTACCATAGAAGACTTATCCTCGTGTGCATGGGCATCACCCCAGCAACACTCGGTCAGCTTTCATCAGGATTTACGTCTAACAACAGTGACAATCGGGGGATGGATGCAAAGCTAAGCCAAGGTGGTGATGAACCCACCGTTGGTCTTGCTCAAGGGCTGGGGTTTTACGACCAACTCCTTGGTTCAATGTATCACGTGAAGTGTGTGTGGTTCATTTTAAGTAATAAAAATGAAACATGCAGCAAAAGAAAGAGACTTTCCCTATGCAAACCGGAAGACAGTAAAAACACTACAAACCGGGAAAAAAAAATTATATATATATATATATTTTACGTAAATAAATAAACAATTAAAATAAAGTAAGAAAAATTTACAAAAAAACTCTTCTACTTTTACTTCTTTTTTTATTTATTATTATTATTTTTTTATTATTATTCAAAAGAAACTGAAAGTAAACGATTAGATAAAAATAAACGGAGATTTTGTAGCAGAAAATAACCTGGACAGTTAGAAACCGGTAATATCTGGACTTGCTGCTTCTGACCTCCGGCTAAAAAGTACCTGTTAAGCACAAAAACACAGCAAAATTAGTTTCTATGATTTAAAAATGTGGGTTCAGGTCCCACCGTGATCGCCACTAAAAGCATGAGATTTCGGAATAAAAGAAACATTAAGAACATAGGTAAATAAATGAGAAACATATTTAAAAACATAGCCTTCTTTATTCAAATTTCTTATCCTCGGTTACAATGGACGTCTTCTCCCTTTTAGAGGTTAAGAACGTTTAAATAGATCTCTGTTACAGATGTACACAGTCTACCTTCTTTCTCCCGCATGCCCACATGCAAAATGGATGGGCCAACGTATTGCTGCTGCTGGTGCTTGGTGAATCTTTGCTGTCTGCAGTTTCTCCCATGGTCAAAGAAACATACAAAGCATTAATAGCACCTGTATTATCATGAAACGTTTACTTCTTGAAACAAATAAAAGGATGTATGTCTAACATTATTAAAAATAGTGAACAAAACGAATGTGAATAATATGCGCGTTTGATTAGACTAAGCACTGAAAACGACAGAACGTAGAAAGTAGTGCTGTAACGAAAAGCATATGGAAGGTTGATTAAGTGTGTTTAGGTCCGAAGACATCACCCGATGTCCAATGTCGTTAAAATCGTCGGCCAACCTGCCCTTGAACTATATGTTACAGCCTGCAAGTTATTGAGCTCATAGAAACTACGAAAATATGATAATGTTTGATAGACGCAATGCTAAATACATTCAACATACACCGTAGTGCAGGACGATGCTTTGATACGTTTGAAGACAGCATGCATAAAATGCAAACTTGTTTTAATACTTTTGAAGACAAAAGGCATACAGTCCAAAACGTAGAACACATACTAAAATAACAAAGAGCTTGCGTGGGGTGCCCAAGCGGTCCGCCCCCGTTAGAACTTAATTATGGCGCCAATCCAATAAGGAAGGGCCCAAAATATTATGTATTGGGATGTCGTCGAATTGGTAGAATATTATGTCTACAGTCGAGTATGAAATTTCGGCTTCACCCCCCCTGAGAACCACCCACCAACCTCTATTTGCAAGAGATTCTGGATGTAAAGAAGGTGAAATCTTAACTGATGCAGTCGGGTATTCGAATGAGCAGCACTTCGTTGCTTTTACAAAATGCTTCTCTGTTCTTTTTACGTTGTATGGAGGTAGTTTTTATAGAGGAATTTTGCCTCTGAAACATTAATGTCAAACCCTAAGTCAGCAGGCACCGTCGAGATTTGACCGTTGTCAGATGATTATGAGGCATGGCCTTGGGCTGAATTTGTTGCTAGCAACTCACATCAACAGTTATGAAGCGTGGCCTCGGGTCAGATTTTTTGTTGAGATTGCTAGTCCCATTACTTCAGTTGGTGAAATTCGTCGCTTTTATAGACCCACGTGGTCCTTTTGAAAAGGGATACGTAAGGATGCCACGTGGTGATCATTCTTTGGATGTTGCGGCCACATCAAAGTCCACCTTTGACTGGTTAAGTGTGCCTTTAAAATGCAAAAAGCTGAAGTGTCACGATATCGCGACGTCGCGATATTGCGACGTCGCGATATCGTGACACTTCAGCAAAATTTCCCCTTTGGTCCAAAGATGTCACGATTTCGCGACGCACGAAATCACGACATCTTTGCCAAAGGCTCCCCTTTGGGCCAAAGATGTCATAATTTCATGACACGTGAAATCACGACATCCTTTCCAAAGGCTCCCCTTTGGGCCAAAGATGTCACGATTTCACGATGTGTGAAATCACGACATCTTTGCCAAAGGCTCCCCTTTGGGCCAAAGATGTCACGATTTCACGATGCGCGAAATCGCGACATCTTTGCCAAAGGCTCCCCTTTGGGCCAAAGATGTCACGATTTCATGACGCACGAAATCGTGACATCTTTGCCAAAGGTTCCCCTTTGGGCCAAAGATGTCATGATTTTGCGACGCACGAAATCGCGACATCTTTGCCAAAGGCTCCCCTTTGGGCCAAAGATGTCACGATTTCGTGACGCGCGAAATCGTGACATCTTTGCCGACGCACGAAATCATGACATCTTTGCCAAAGGCTCCCCTTTGGGCCAAAGATGTCGCGATTTCATGACGCGTGAAATTGCAACATCTTTGCCAAAGGCTCCCCTTTGGGCCAAAGATGTCACGATTTTGCGACGCGCGAAATCGCGACATCTTTGCCAAAGGCTTCCCTTGCATTGAAGTTGTTTTTAAATATTGCCTTTGTTTTTAATGTTTTGAAGTTTGTTTAAGGCTTGCTTTGGATGAAGGCTTTGAAGTTTGCAGTAAAGGCTTGTTTGCTTGCTTAGGGTTTTAAAAACGACCAACATTGAAGTTCATTTTTTGACCTTCTAAGGTTAGGACCACTTTTTGACCTCTAAGGGCTGCCCTGAAAGCTGTGTATGTCAATGTGATCAGTGTTTGCAGTCACTTAATCGGATTGGTGCTGTTTTGGTGTCTACACCTTCATCTGCTCTATCTTCAAATTTACCAAGATTATCTTCAGTTCTTTTGATGTAACACTTGTGGCCAAAAACTCTAAGATGTTTTTTTGTTGCCTTTTTGCAGAACCACAACTCATAAGGAGTTTTGTTTTCATGTGTTCTCAGCATGTACCTATTTTGAATGTACACAGCAGCATAGACTACTTCTTTCCAAAATATGTCTACTACTTTGCTCTTAGTCAACATAGTCCGGGCCATTTCCTATACTGTCCTGTTCTTTCTTTCTACCACACCATTTTGCTGAGGTGTCCTGTCTGCTAAAAACTGTCTCCTAATGCCATATTTATCACAGTACTCTATAAACTCATTTGAAATGAATTCTCCTCCTCTATCTGATCTTAAGTTTTTGATCCTCTTTCCTATTTCATTCTCAACGTGGTGTTTGAAATACTTGAACATTTCAAAGGCTTCTGTTTTCTGCTTTAAGAAGTATACCCATGTCATTCTAGAATAGTCATCAATACACAACATATAGTATTTATCACCATTTATGCTTTGCATTCTCATGGGTCCACATAAATCAGTATGTATTAGTTCTAGTGGTTTTCTTGTATTGTACTCTTTTGTTTTGAATGTGACTCTAGTTTGCTTCCCCTTCTAACATGAAGCACAAATGCTATTTTAAGGTTTGTTGATAGTGGGAATATCTCTCACTGCCCCTTTTGAGCTGATTTTCACCAGATTATCAAAACTGATATGATCGAGCCTCTTGTGGCACAACCAATTTTGTTCTTCCTGACCAATAAAACAAGCTCCCTCTGAATTCTCTAAAAGTGTGTACAGGTTGCTAGCAGTCCTTGACCCAGTTGCTATCAATTTTCCACTGTTTGTTTTTCTAACTTCATAGCCCTGCTTCTTAAAAACTACTTCATGTCCTTTGTCACAGATTTGACTGACACTCAACAAGTTATGTTTCAGACCATCCATGAACAATACTTCTTCTGACTTGATTTTTTCATTAATAATCTTAACTGAACCTTTCCCAACTATCTAAGCTCCATCATTATTCCCAAACTTTATAGAACCACCTTCGTAATTTTGAAACTTTTCAAATTTTTTTTTATCACCTGTCATATGACTTGAGCATCCATTGTCAAGTATCCATGGTACATATTTATTCTGTGCTTTGAAAGTTGTTTGTACTATCAAGGATTCCTTAAGGTGCTCTTTTTGTTTTGACTACCGTATTGGGCTCTAGTTTTGATTTTCCTTTTTCAGTATCTCGTGCATGTTTTTTAGGAAGTTTTCTATTTTATTTCATCCTATTTGGTTGGAATTCTCTTTCCTAAAAGTGATTTGAAGTAAATGCACTTCGAAAATTTCTTGCAATGTGTCCAAAATTATGACAGTTAAAGCATTCTACTGTATAATTCATCAGAGGTGAAAAATAATTTCTACTTGTGAATTTTCTTGGTCCTACATTATATTTGCAGTCTACAATCTTATGACCATAACCATTGCATTTAAAATAGAAACCAGAAATGGGATAATTGAACCTGGGTGATGGTCTTTGCCATGCTGTCATAGGGGCCATGAATCTTCTCTTTCTTTGCTGCGTGACCTTGGTGAATTCATCATTATCAATATTATTTTTGTGCATGGCATTATCGTCTTCTTTTGCATGAGTTGTTTTACCTTTATCAACCTATTTCTTATCTTCAATTTTTATAGGTTCTACATTTCTAGCCTTAGAACCATTTGAAGATTCTCCTTCGACGAATCCCAGACCAAATTTGGTGCCTGTAGGTCTTTGGTCATCATTTAAAATCTTATCCAATTTCATAGAGATTTCTTTGCATTTGTGATAATAGCTAATTTTATGCTCCAACTCTGCTATCTGTATCCGTAAACTAACATTCTCTTCTTCTAGTTTGTAGCATAAATCTATTTTCACGGTAATCTGAATTTCGAGCTCTTCGGTTATCTTCTTGTATTCTTCTGTATGTACTTTCAAACTAGTTATGAGGTCATTTGCATCCTCAAGTTTTCTTGAAAGTTTTTTATTCTTTTTCTTCTCTATTTTCCATTCTTCAAGTGCAAAGGTCAACTCATCTTCTAGATCAACTTCAGCCTCAGAATGTTTACCACATACCTCACAGTTTACTCCTACTTTTTCTAATTTTTCTTCTTCAAATGCCATGAAAAGAGCTTCACCTGTTTCTTCTTCAGAATCCTCACCAGAGCTGTCTTCAAATGAACTGGCATTCCTTGAGATGAAACTTTTCTTTTTGAAGTTGCCTTTTCTGAAGTTTGTTTTCTTCTTCCAATCACTTCTTTCTTGGTGTGATCCTTCATCATTTTTGTTCTTTTCATTCAGAGGACATTTAGTCGCAAAATTCCCAACACCTCCATAGTTGAAACATTTAAAAGGTATATTTTCTCTGTATTTTCCTTTTCCCTTTTTTAGTTTTCTAACGAAGTTTGCTTCTTCTTCATTTGATGTCTCTTCTTCCTCAGGCTTTTGTTTTGCGTTTTTATTTTTAATGGCTTTGAAAGCTGCTTCTCAGTCTATGGGTTTAGCTATTCCTATTCTCATCTCATAAGCAGTCAAAGAACCATGCAACTCATCCATACTAAAGAAATTTAGTTTTTTTGCTTCTTCTATCATTGAGACTTTAGAATCAAATCTGTGAGGAAAAAATCTTAATACCTTTTTCATGATAGCAGAGTCACTTACGTCATCGTCGAGTCCTCTCATCGCATTTGTGACTTCATTAACTCTTAGCATGTATCCCTCTACATTATCATTTTCATTCATCCTTAATGCTTCGAATTGAGCTCGATGTATTTGTAACTTGGCTTCCTTGATCTTATAGTCTCCTTCATGAATGCTCTTTAGTTTGTCCCAGATTTCTTTTTTCGTTTTATAGCTTATGATTTTTGTCAGTTCACTGTCTACTAATCCACTCATGATAGCATTCTTTGCTTTTTATTTATTTTCATATAGTCTCTTTTCTTCAACCTCTTTTGGAGCAGTGATGGGATCTGTGTATCCACTATGTATTGAATCCTAGATGTTGTATCCCAAAGCACATAGATATACCTTCATCCTGATTTTCCAATAGTATCCTAAAGCACAGAGATATACCTGCATCCTAACTTTCTAGTATGTGTAATTAGATCCATCAAACACTAGTGCTTTGTTTGATGAGAAGCCTTCACTGCCTACCATTGTGTTAAATCTAAGATCACCCTAGCCGATTAAGCTTGAATAGATACTCGACTCTGATGCCAATTGTTAAACTTACAATGACACTGAGAGGGGGGGTGAATCAGTGTAGCTTATTAAAATCTTAAATTTATAATTCTTAATGCTGAAGTAATGCAAACTTAAAAATAGATGCAAAAATTATAACAAGAGAGCATCACACAACATAATATTTTAATGAGGTTCACCAATGTGGCTACTCCTCAAAAATTGACTGCTTGGACTCCCATCCAAATCTAGCCTTAGAAAAGCAATCAATTTTACAATAAATTTACCAGCACCTACTGGAAGGAACACCAACCCCTAATTTATCTGCACCAACAGAAAGGAGCACCAACCCATGATTTACCAGCACCAACTAGAAGGAGCACCAACCCCTGATTTATCTGCACCAACAAAAAGGACCACCAACTCCAAATGCCAAGTAGTAACTTGAACAACAATTTTGAATCTATAAATGTTACATAAAAATACCTTTGCTTTCACAAGACCCTGACTGGTCTATAGCTTACTGTTCACAAGACACTCGCATCTGTTGTACTACTACAGCCAAGCTCTATGATCGACTTCACCTTTTACGCACTCTGTGCACTCTGCTTTCTATGCACACATGCTTCACATACTCTGCATCGTTATAGTCAAATGATCATCTCTACCTTTTGTGCTCTCTGCTCTCTGTGTGCTCTTACTTCGCACTTAGCTCGATTCGACATGACTCGCTCACTCTATGCACTATGGACAGATATCACACACTTCATTGATTCTTCAAATATCCAAACAACCCTCCTTTTATAGTAGAAATCTCATGATGAAAAATCAATCTTAGTCGACTGCGTAAAACCTAATCTTAGTCAACTGTAAACCCTAATTTTAGTCAGCTATTATCGGTCTTCGTCAGCTTCAACTCAACTGAATTTGTAGCTTCTTTTTTTGCTGTTGCCCCGAAAAACTAGCATGTCATGATATCGTGACATTTTTGTCTCTATGACTTTTTCTTGGCTTCTGACCATAAAAACATAACATGTCATGATATCACGACACTTTCACCTCTGTCTTGTTCCTTTTTCATTTTGTCACGATATCACGACACTTCTACCTCTTTAAACTTCCTTTTTGCTTTTGTCATGATATCGTGACACTTTTTGCCATCGAAGACTTCGTCTTTACTTTCGCTTCTGTAGACTTCAACTTTGCTTTTGTTGTGATATCGTGAAACTTTTTCCTTCATCATCTTTCCTTCTACTTTTGTCATGAAATCATGACACTTTTGCCTTCGTAGTATTTCTCTCTACTTTTGTCACAAAATCGTGACACTTCTGCATCCGTACACTACTTATTTTATTTTGTCGTGAAATCGTGACATTTTTGCCTTCGTATAATTCTCTACTTCTATCATGAAATCATGATAATTTTGCATTTGAAGTCTTGCTTTCTATTTTTGTCATGAAATTGTGACACTTTCTACATTCGTAAGCTTTCTTTACAACCTGACACAAAATCATGACACTTTCTGCTTTCGTACGCTTTTTTTGCAACCCGTCACAAAATCGTGACACTTTTCCAACTTACTATCTCTCTCCTATTTTAGTCGTGAAAGTGCGACATGTCATGAAATCGTGACACTTATCAACTTACTTTATATCTCCTCAAACTTGTCACAAAATCGTGACAGTTCTCACTTTGAACTCTTTCTTCTGTAGCACATCACGAAATTGTGACACTTTTCACTTTACTTTCTCTCTCCTCGAACTTGTTGCAAAATCATGATAGTTCTCACTTAGGACTCTTTCTTCTGTAGCACATCACGAAATCACAACACTTTTCACTTTAATTTTCTCTCTCCTCGAACATGTCACAAAATCATGACAGTTCTCACTTCGGATTCTTTCTTTTGTAGCATGTCGCGAAATCGTGACACTTTTTCGTCCATGCTGTCTCTCTTGCAATATGTCATGAAATCATGACACTTTTCCTTGCGAGCTATTTCTCTCGAACCTATCGCAAAATCGTGACACCTTTTCATCCATACTATCTATCTTGCAAATTGTCACAAAATCATGACACTTTTCCTTGTAGGCTCTTTCGCTTTGAACATGTCACGAAATCACGACAGTTTTCCCTGCTTGTGCCTTCTCTTTGAACATGTCGTGAAATCATGATAGTTTTCCCTACATGCCTTTCTTCTTCGAACATGTCATGAAATCATGACAGTTTTCCCTGCATGCGCTTCTTCTTCGAACATGTTGCAAAATCATGACAGTTTTCCTTGCATGCGCCTTCTCTTCGAACATGTCACGAAATCTTGACAGTTTTCCCACTTGCTTTCTTTTCTTCCAACATTTCATGAAATCGCGATAGTTTTTCCTGTTGTTTCTCTCTCCTCCAATATGTCACGAAATCATGACAGTTTTTCAACTTGCCTTCTTCTCTTCCAACTTATCGTGAAATCGTGACATTTTTCCCTGATGTTTCTCTCTCCTCCAATATGTCATGAAATTGTGACACTTTTACCTGTTGTTTCTCTCTCTTCCAATATGTCACAAAATCATGACACTTTTTTTGTTTCCTGAATATGTCACGATATCACGACACTTTTCTTACTTGTCTTTTTCTTAGATTATTTGCACATGGGTCACTTAGGTCTTCTGGGAAACACATTGTACATACTCTGATTGACTTCTGAACTTCTTATCCACTACATATGAGCTTCTAAACTTCCTATCCACTGCATCATCAGATCTATCTGACTGTGTTGACAATAATGACAATACTATTGCTACACCTTGCTCAACAGAAAGGTCTTGAGTACCCAAGATAGGTTGTTTCATTTTTGGGGGTCCTCATTATGCAAATAAGTGTCCCCAATGACTAGGGTTGAGTAACAGAGATAAGGAGAAACCACATCGATTCTATGCAACCATAGGAAGTCATTGTTAGAGTATATTACATTATTTAGTACATGTCAATGTACTACCTTGGGTTCATAACTAGAGTAGGAATTTATATTAGAGAAAGGTTTGAGTAGTTACTTCAAGCAAGTAATAAACACACAAGTGTTAAAATATGCAATGATGTAAATATGGATGTAGTCCACATGTACATGAGTCATAGGATAGGTATATGAAGAGTCATGAGTAGATTAAAGTCTAAGGCACATATCTTCCTATATATAGGTCTTTAAGGTATAGAGTAAGTAAGAGAGACAATGTTACTATAGAAAGTGAGATTATAGTAGTAAGTAGGTACAATGTAGTTCATTAATTTTTTTGAAGTGTTCAAGTCATCTATTATATTGCATTGTACTATTTTAATGAGCTTTCATTAATAGAATATTAATAAGTTGTTGTAGAAGTTTATCTCATTATTTTCTTGTATATTATAGAGCCATTAACATATAGTTATCATAGCTTACTTATTTCACATATTATGGTTGCATTTCCTTCAATATACATCCTCAAAATCTAACAGTGGCATCAGAGCCATGGTAGATCAATAGAAAATTGAGAGAGAGCCACAAGAGAGATTGAGAAGAGATCAAAAATCTTATTTTTAAAATTTTAAAAAAATACCTTTGTCTAGAGTCTTTCCACAGGGTTGTAGAAAAATCTATGAAGATTAGGACTCAACATTGATTCCACTAGATTGACAAATAAACTAGTGAAGATTTATTATCTCTATATTTAGAGTTTATTCCATTATAGTACTAACACTTTGTTACAAGAAAAGGAGATTTAAAGAAATTCAAGAAGCTTCCTACAAAGAGCTAGGAAGAATATCTTCTTTGGAATCAATCTAGTAACTAAAGAAACAAACTAAAGATCAAAGATTTGGAAGCCTAAGTTGAAGGTCCCATTACAAGATTATAGACCTATAGATTGTAGAAGAGAGGAAAAGGTTAGAGAATCCTTATTGTAGATTGAAGGAAGAAGAGACTCCAGAGAAGAGTTCAGGAGAATATTAAAGATTGGTGATCTCCATTGAATATTGAATACTATAGATTGTAGATTGGAGGAAGAGAAAACAATCTGAGAAGTTGAAGATATCCACAAGAGGTCCAATTGAAGAACTTCTAGTTTAGAATATTGAGATAGAGAAGGACTAGCAAAATTCATGTTCCATATTCTAGTAGTAGCAGATTTTAGGGATCCAAGGAGGAGATCTCATTGTAAAGCTTCCACAATATAAAATTGAAGAAAAGGTCTTATTGAGAAGATCAAAAAGTTGCAAAATTTAAGGCCCAAGAGGAGAGGTCTCAAGGAATAAAGGAGAAAGAAGGAGAAGGCTAGGAAAGCCTCACTATATATTTTAGAGAAGGTCATTGAGGGAGTTTCGAGAGAGAAGAGTGAACAATATAAGACCACTTTTTACTTTTTTTCCCCAAACAATATTATGCAATATATCAATGGCAATATAAAAAACAATAATCAAAGTAATGCACAAATCACCACACACAATAGAAACACCAATTTAACGTGGTTCACCCAATGTGGGCTACTCCACGAAGAAAAACTTTCACTAAAATTTTCTAAGGATGTTTTATAAAGTTCTATTGAAAGTTTTAGTGTAGACTGTTCTTCTCTATTTAAGTGCAGTTCTTCATTTGTAACATTGATAGAGGTTGTTAGAGGGTCTTGTCTCTATAGTATTAAGCTCCATTAACAGGTTGGATGGTTTGCTGGGTAGGCAAAATAGTTTAAATTTATACTTTTATTGGATTGCATCTTGGCTAGCATCCAAAAGGCTACAATTTATTAGATTTGTAATTTATTCTTGAACCTCTCTAAATATATATATTTTTTTAACAAAAAAATATAAAAATAAGAAACTCAATTTGCTAAATAAGTAAATGTATATGTATTAGGCATACAATCATAAGTCACAAGACACCATAAAATACATCCAATTGCATGAATTACTAGATTATCCACTATATGTCTCAAGACACCACAATGACAAAAGATATTAGGTTTTATTAAAAGAGATCCATGTTTAACACAATAAGAGTGGCCCGGATATACCCCCAATTTTTCAACCTATTAAAAAAAAATGTAGATAATCCATTATATAAAACCCTAAAAGGACCAAGACTTATGTCTATAAAAAATAAATATTTTATTAATAATAATGAATCATTTCATTGTTACAAGATTTACATCATCTCTTGTTTATAGATTAAACATAAAATTATAAACAATTATAACCTTATTTCAAATAAAATATTATAAAAAGGTGCGTTAAAAAATACATACTATCTGCAAAATATATTAGTTAATGAAAAATAATAAATATTGTGGAAATAAAGATAATGAAAAAGGTACGTTTAAAATGATTCATCTAATACAACTTTATGCTTTTTAAATTTTAAATATTTTAATTATTTTTTTAATAGGTGAATTGAACTTGAGTCTCCGTCAGTAAAACGCAATACCACCCAATACCTTTATTATTATGATGCTCTTCTTGCCACATAAATAAATTAATTGTTTTATTTCTTACATTTAATTATTTATTTTAATAAATTTAAATAAAAATACTTAAAACTAGTGAAAAAACCAATCTATATAAAAAATAAATTAAATATAAAATAAAAAAATAATTTATGTTTCATTATATAATAAAATTTATGTTAAATACTACATAATATTTGTAAAGTTATATAATTTTTAAAAATAAAATATAATTTTAATTACTTTTTAATAAAAAACCAAATATATACCAAAGAGAGGGTTGCATTGATTTCATTATGGAAGCAGAGTACGCTGCTTTAGAAATATGAAGGAATTTGTAGTTTTACCGAATTTGATTCACATACAAAATGGATGAGAAGACTAAAGGTATAGGAAGCAGGCATAAACCATCAAAAGTGCGCCTCCATATGCCCGGATTTTATAAGAGCCTTAGACTGAACTTTATGATCATATTAACATTCTATAAGAAGGAGCCTTTACCCCGTGAAAAGGGTCATTCGATTTGTATTGTCTTCATTGGTCGTACATTCATAGGATATGGAAGCTGCTCCTAACAAACCTATACTCACGTGAAGAGAACTAGATTCGTATCGTTCTCATCCAACAAGCCTATACTCACCTGAAGTGGACCAGCAAAAGACCAGCAGAATCCTTCTAACATATGCACTCGTAGGAATCCGAACATACTATGCCTTCAAAATTTAAACCTATTTTTTTTTTTTTACTTACCAAACACACAATTACCATAAATTTTAATCACTTTTGTAAGTTGCCGCTGGTATCAGAAATGATGAATGCATTGCATTGATAAATCGTCGTGATTTGACGTCAGGAGAGGTGTACCTTCGCTCATCATCATCGTTTAATCATCATATCCTTGGAGTGTTTACAAAATCTCTGTGTTTTACGTTTTAAATGCGGCGCTAGAAGATAACAGCGGGTGTTTTGAAAGAAAGCAATGTCTTTAACGAAATCACAGGTGGTGTTTTGAAAGAAAGTAATCTTGACTTGTATAAAACTCAGCGCAATCAGAGGTGCAGTGGAAAAGATATCAACGGGTGTTTTGAATGAAAGTAATGCCCTGTCGTGTATAAAGCTCAGCCAAAAAGCTCAGCTCAATCCGACGATGCCAGTGCTTAGATTAATTTGTTGAAAGCAACCCTCAAGAGCTCATCATTAGAAAGACTCACCTCTCCGCAAAATTAGCAAGATCTTAGCATGGGTAAGATTAAGCGCCCCCCCCAATATGTCTTTGTGCATGGAGGGATACACTGTCAATAATTAAATGGTGGATTTGGAGTTACCACAATAGTTATGATTAAGACTTTATGACACGATGGGCATTGAATACACCCAGACGCGTTTTGGGGTACTACAACTAGACAATACCCCAATCCAAATTGTCACAGCTATAAAGGATATTTTGATGGTGTTGTACAAAATTCAACTATGAGAATAAATGATGGTCATAGATTAGCTTAAAACAGGAGGAGAAAGTGATCAGTCAAATTATGGATAGAAAAAAGTAATGCAACCTCCTCTATAGAATTTTAGAAAAATTAATACGGATGAGCATCAAGAGAAATCCTATAAGAGCTAGTATAGGAGGGATATGAATATTGGAGGATGGTACTCCGATTTTTACTTTTGTAGAAAATTTAAAAATTCTATCCAATAATTTGGCTGAAGGGTAGGGTATTTTGTGAGGTTTGTAAGAGGCTTTCAAAAGAAGGGTGACAGTAGAGTGAAACTATCAAATTATGATCAATTACCTAAAATCAATTTCAAAGTATAAGAAGCTAGATTGGAGAATTCAAAGGATCGTAGATAAGATTAGGTTAATAGCAACCAATTTTCAAGAGGTTGTTTTCAATCATGTGCCCAGAGAACAGAATAGAGTGGCAGATACTATGATAAATTGGACTCTTAAAAAAGGAGATATTAGTTGCTATGGTTTCCCTCCTAGGTGGTGGCCAGACCAAACTAGGACCAATCTTCTCCTTGTTGAGTCTCTTGATGGCAATGTGAGAAGCTATGGCTAACTTTATTAGCAATGTAAGGAATTATTCTATACTTAGCCTCAATCTTTGAGAAAAAGCAACATTCAATAACTGAAGACCTGTTGCTCCTAATGTCTCAGTGACTTTTTTGATCTTCACTATGGCTGTGATGTTTTATCAAGTTCTATTGAAAGTTTTAGTGTAGACTGTTCTTCTCTGTTTAAGTGCAGTTCTTCATTTGTAACATTGATAGAGGTTGTTAAAGGGTCTTGTCTCTATGGTCTTAAGCTTCATTAACAAGTTGGATGGTTTTTTGGGTAGGAAAAATAGTTTAAGTTTGTAGCTTTTATGGGACTGCATCTTGGCTAGCAGCCAAAAGGCTACTGTATATTAGTTTTGTAATTTATTTTTGAGCCTCTCTTAATATATTCTTTTTTTAACAAAAAAAAATTTAAAATAAGAAACTTAATTTTCTAAATAAGTGGATGTATATGTATTAGGCATACAATCATGAGTCACAAGACACTAGAAAATACACCCAATTGCATGAATTAATAGATAATTCACTATGTCTCAAGACACCACAATGACAAAAGACATTGGGTTTTCTTAATAGAGATCCAAGTTTAATTCACAAGAAGAGTGACCCCGATATGCCCCCAATTTTTCAACCTATTCAAAACAAAATGTTGATGACCCATTATATAAAACCCTAAAATAACCAAGAGTTATGTCTATAAAAGATAAATATTTTATTAATAATAATGAATCATTTCATTGTTACAAGATTTACATCATCTCTTGCTTATATAGATTAAACATAAAATTATAAACAATTATAACCTTATTTCAAATAAGGTATTATAAAAGGGTACATTTAAAAAATACATACTATCTACAAAATATATTAGTTAATGAAAAATAATACACATATTGTGAATATAAAGATAATATAAACTTAAAATAGTATTTTTTAAAATGATTCATCTAAATGCTTTTTAAATTTTAAATATTTTAATTATTTTTTAATAGGATAAGTTGAACTTGAGTCTCGGTTAGTAAAGCTAAATACTTTTAGTAATATGGTACCCTTGTCATGACATAAACATATTAATTGTTTTATTTCGTACATTTAATTATTTATATAATTGAAAACATGAGATTCCGGAAGAAAAGCAGTACTAAGATGCAATATAAACAAAACTAACTCGATGCCAAGTTCTATAGAATGAGCATGCATGAAATAGGACGAATGTAATCGAATCAAAACCAAACATAAAGGGGAAAGCAGGAGCACAACCCTTTTTATTAATATGATTCCAAACTTGGTTACAATCCATCTCCTCCCCTTTCAGGGGCTAGGAACGTTAGCATGTTTTGGTTACAATCATGATTAATAGTCCTCCTTTCGCGTGCCCACATGTAAAATGGGAGGGCCAAAGTGTCGCCACTGCTTGTGTTGGTGAATCCTCGATCCTTGTCGCTCCTTCTACATTCAAAGAAACAACAAAACCGTTAGTAGCACCTATTGCAAAGATTGAAGTGTTTAATCTCTAAAGCGAATGGAAGATGCATGCATGAAACGGAATAAAAGATGATCTAACTGAATCAAAATAGGCTACAAATTTTATAGGAGCAAGAGAACATAACCAGGAGACTACTGTGATTGAAATAGTCAGTAAACTCTTCGTAAATCGATATTTGTCCCGAGCTAGGGCGAGTAAAACTGTCACAAAATGGGATTTGTCTTGGGCAGAGAAAAATACACTTGCAGTAGATGGGATTCGTCTTGGGCAGGGATGAATTCAACTGTAAGCAAATGGGATTCATCCTAGGCAGGGACGAATAAGACTGTGTTATTGAACCCGAACGCAGTCAAATCACAAAAAAATGTAGAAAAAATTAACAACTTTATTAATACTGAAGCATTCAAACTTTACAATATATTCAAATTGCATAATATATAGAAAGGGAATAGGAGGAAAGTTG
>JAQPPZ010003823.1:0-108493 GCA_028583015.1 Wollemia nobilis | reverse complement strand
TTGATGCAGAGAGATACTGAAGCATTGAATAGAAGTCATATCATTGAAGCCAAGGATAATCAATATGTTGGAGCACTATGTTGGAAGGCTACATGCACAGTGTTACAAATGCACCTAGTTGGTAGGTGAGCAAATGTTGTCCAATAAAGTTGATGTAACGCCTAAGCATTAACATTGTATTTTAGAATCTAAGTAGTAACATGGAAGAAAAGCAAAGTTTAGAGAATGCCATTTGAGGGGAGTTTACATGCCTGAGGAAGAAGTGTTATAACATAGGTATAACAACGAACCTTCACTTGCATGTTTACTAACAAGTGTAACTTTTTGAAAAATATTTGAGAAGTTTGAAAGGAAGCAAGAACAAGTTAGAAGTAAGTACATAAGACACTCGAAGTGGAGTGACCAATTCATACATGCACAACAACAAAAAGAAGGTTGGTTGGAATAATTTAGGGTTTTAATATATTTGATGTTTAATTTTGGAAACTAGGAGAGATAAGGTTAATTTTGAAAAGTAGAAGAGATAAAGTTAATTTAAAGTTTAAATTTGAAAATTAAGAGAGATAAGTTTTTATTTGAAGTTTTAAATTTTTTTATAGTTGTTATTTGTGGCGATAAGCAGGGTTAATTAAGTTTCTTTAAAGTCTTTAAAGTACTTTATTAGGTTGGAGTGATAAGGACTTCAACTAGTTTATTTGATTGTTAAAGTTTTTAAGTTTGAAGTTTTGAAGAATATTTAATTTGTTATTTGAAAAATTTATAAATTGAAAAGTTTTTTGTGTTTTGTGCAAATATAAATTTGTTGAACATAAAAGGTTTTCTAAACCTAATTTTTTATTTGAAAAATTTATAAATTGAAAAGTTTTTTGTGTTTTGTGCAAATATAAATTTGTTGAACATAAAAGGTTTTCTAAACCAAAATTTAGGAAAACATAAATTTGTAAAATTACATATTAGTTTCTAAAACTAGGTAGACAAGGTTTATTACTTCATAGGAATTAAATTACGAACTTTGAATTATTTAAACATATGGAGATATAAGGTTGTCTACTTCAAAATTTTCATATCGTGGAAGAAATTATTAAAATTGCAATCAAGGAGGATAGTGAAGAAATAATGAACAAGTTAAAGTTTTATTTTTAAAAGATGATAGATGATATTGATAAAAAAGAATCATTAAATATTTATGAGGATCCAACATTGAGTCTTGTTCCTACAAAATAAAAAACTATTAAAACCATTGAAGATTATCATCATCTTCAACTTATCTACATGGAAAATAAGACAAGAGTAGCTTTGGAAGTAAATAAAAGGTTATGTTATTTTACCAAGAAGACATATGAAATTGAAAATCTAGAAAGGATGAATAAAGAAATAAAAATATGTTCAAGATGCATTAATTGTAATAGAATTGGTCATGAAAAAGCAAATTGTTGGAGTTTTCATCCATGTAAATATTGTGGAAGAAAATCTCATTTTTCTATTTTTTGTTCATACAAGGAGAAATATTGTAGAAGATTTGAAAGAGCATTATTGTTTAGATTAGACTATTTTTTTCATATTCTTGTTTATAAAGCATCTTATAACAATGGATCCAAGTGCTTAATTTCTAAAATACAAGAAAAAACATTCAAAAAATAAGGAAAAGAAAAATGGATCAAATATGGTCCAAACTTTTCTTACAAATAAGGTAGATTTCATAGTCAATCTAAGTGTAAAGGCAAAGGAAATATTCTTATGCGAGAATATAATGACAATGAGAGAGTTCAAGAAGTTTATAATCTTGAACCTACAAATATTTAAGAACATGAAGTTGAATCTAAAGAAACTAAAGATGAACCTGATGGAGCTCAAGAAGAAGATCACATGCGTTGCAAGGTAACTTGAAGAATGAACATGAAGATGAAGACCATGATTGAAGATTAAAGTCTTCAATAACCAAATAATATAATAAAGAGGGGCTATTGGATTATATTACATTATTTGGTACATACTAATGTATCCCCATGGTACCTTCATGGTACATATGTAAATAATAAATTAGAGTTGAGTCAGTTTAGAGTGATTTATATTTCCTAATTATGTAAGTGTGAATGTGTAAGAAATGCACAAGCATCATGTAAATTTGTAATGTGCAAGAAATACAAAAGTGAAATGTGAGTTAGAGTGCAAGTGTAATTTGAGTCTATGTGCACAAATGTATTGTATGTGTGAGAAAAATATATAATGTAAAAATGTGCACAATTGTCTTAGATTAAAGTGTGCAAGTTATAGAAGTGCAAGATTCATGAATAGGTGTACATATATTGTAGGGTCAAGTGTTCATCAAGTATACGAGTGTCAAGTAGATAAGCCAAGAGTCATTAGACTTGGCAAATAAAAAGGAACAATCAAGTATCTAAAGAGTCACTCTACTATGTATATATTATGGGGAAAATACTCCACAAGGAATTGATAATTACAATACAAAGAAAAGTGAAAGCCATTATCATATTTGTAAGAGAAAGAGGAGTAACAAAGATTGCATAAATTTTGAGAAATTAATACTGTAAGTTATATTACATAATTAGTACTTGTTTTTTAAGGCAATTTACATTCATATTGCTGCATATTATTGAATGTTATTTGGTATATTATAAGCCTTCTATTATAGATTAATTTGCTCATGTTATTCTAATCTTACCATTATATTGACATTATTATATTGTGGCTATATTATATTTGATCCTGTAATATTAACCTATGATATTTGTGGTAGTATTATGTATTTTAAAAATTGAACACTTTGCTTTATTGTTAGAAGATGCTTCAGAAATAATTTTTTATAAAATATTGCCTAATAAGAACAATAGTGCCCTTTCAAATATTCTACAATACTTTTCTTTGTACCAACAAAATGATATAGAATGAGATTTTCTTCCACAATATTTATATGGATAAATATTCTAGCAATTACCTTTGTCATGACCAATTCTATTACAATAAATGCATCTTGAATATATCTTCTTCAATTTATCCATACTTGTTAGTGCTTCAAGTTCTTCTGTCTTCTTGATAAAGCAACATAACCATTTATGCACAACTAAGGCTACTCTTTCTTTATTTTCATTATAAATAAGTTGCAAAATTTTATAATCTATGACATTCTAAGTAGTTGTATATTCTATGATAGAATCTATTTTGGATAAGCTACTAGAATAAGATTTAGTAGTAACAAGATCTAATTTTGAGCTCTCATGAGTACTCAGTAATCTTGTTAATTTATTCTTTTTATCAAGATCATCTACCAACTTTTGAAAATAAATCTTTAGCTTGTTTTTTTTTTTAAGAGAAAAACCCCTTGCAGGGCTGCCTTGGTCTGAGAGACCACGAACAAGGGGTTCTACACCGTCAAAGTCACTCGGGGGTCGCACCCGACCCTGCCCGCACCAACATTATCAATTGGATTTTGGATACCCAATTCAACTTTTTGGTAGGGTGGAGATTTGAACCTAGGACCTCCCTTGGAGGATTGCCCTCTCCTCTCCAACTCACCTACAACACCTGGTTAAACTAATTTATAGTGGAAAACACCCCTTTCGGGGTGCCACTTTCAACATGTTGGGCATAGGAGGAATGGAGCCTTGTCGGCCTCTACCAGCACATAGGACATTCTTAACTATACCATATATCTACAGGATGGAGACAAGGGGAATGGAACCTGGGTCAGCCTCTACCAGCACCCAGGGCATTTACCATTGCACCACAACAAGCAGATAACTAGTTTATAGTGGAAAACACCCCTTTCGAGATGCCACTTTCAACAGGTTGGGCATAGGAGGAATGGAGCCTTGTCGGACTCTACCAGCACATAGGACATTCATAACTATACCATATATCTACAGGATGGAGACAAGGGGAATGGAACCTAGGTCGGCCTCTACTAGCACCCAGGGTATTTACCACTGCACCACAACAAGCAGATCAAAACTAATTTATAGTGGAAAACACCCCTTTCTAGGTGCCACTTTCAACGAGTTGGGCATAGGAGGAATGGAGCCTTGTCGGCCTCTACCAACACATAGGACATTACTAACTATACCATATATCTGCAGGATGGAGACAAGGGGAATGGAACCTGGGTCGGCCTCTACCAGCACCCAGGGCATTTACCATTGCACCACAACAAGCAGATAGCTTGTTCACTATTTATTTATTATCTTCATTGAATGTATTTCTAATAGTTTCATTCATAGTATGAATCAATTTATTTTCCTGTGGAGTAGACAACATTATAACTCCTAGGTTTAAACTTAAATAAACTTCATTTATAATTCTTAGTCAAAAAATATTATAACTCCAAAACCCTAAATAATAAGAAATAGTATAACTATTGATATGTTTTTACCCATGTGTTGTAGGTGAGTTGAAGAGGAGAGGGGAATCTTGATGTTCACACAATGAAACTGAGAGGGGGGGTGAATCAGTGTAGTTATTTAACTTCAAAACAGCAGCATTCAAAGACTGAAGCACAGGAAAACTTATAAAACCAGGAAGAACAAAATGAGAGCACACCACAACACACAATATAACGAGGTTCACCAATTTGGCTACTCCTCAAAAATTAAGCTGCTTGGACTTCAATCCAAATCCGAGTCTTTGCAAAATTTCAATTTTACAACTTCTTTACCAGCATCCACTGGAAGGAGCACCAACCCCTGTAATTTTTTGCTGCAACAGATGGAGCACCAACCCCTAGTACCAAGCACCAACTTGGACTACAATTCTGATCAATTAGAATGACATAAAAGTGTCTTCACTTCATGCACAACTTAATCCAACTCTGCACACTCTCACGGCTCTGCTAATTTTCTTATTCAAACCCTCTTTTCACAACAATATTTCTCTTTACGCAACAACTTATCTCTCACGATGGCAACATTATTACGTGCTCGACTGTCCTCTTATACCCTATTTTTCTCATCGGGACTCTTTGTCTTCTCTCGCGTTTCAATTCTTCATGCAGTCGGATGACATTCTCGAGCCGTTCGAATTCTTTTCTTCTTTCCAATGCGGCTGTTCGAATCCTTCCAAATACGACTGTTCGAATTTTGCACATCCTTCTTCTCGAAAGCTTTTCGATCCTTCCTATTTTATGTTTCGAATCTTGTAAATGCGTCTATTTTAATCATTTGTTCGTTTGCACTTTCAATCGTTGTTCGAATTTGCACTTGACCGTTCGAATGCTTTTCGATACAGCCTATCGACACTTAGAAAGCGTTTCAAGCATGCATCTACATCTGTTTCCATGCATGTTCGACACTGTCAATGTGTAGCTTTCTATCGACATCGATTACTATTTACGTAATAGCATGATTATGCTTTTTCGACACGTGTCATTTTGCATGCTCCTCGGCTTTTACCCGTCAAACGATTGCTGTCGCGATATCGCGACACTTTTAATTTTCTGACGTCATCCTTCATAATGTCATGAAATCACGACGTTTCCAGGATTCGGCACCTTTCCTAGCATCCTGTCGCAAAATCGTGACACTTTCTGACTTTGCTGATGTCATCATCATTCTTGTCGTGAAATCGGACGCTTCATCATCCTTCTTGTCGGAAATCGACGTTTGACTCTGCGTCATCATCTCTGTCAGGAAATCGTGACACTTCGGCTTCGTACACTCTTCTTTTCCAGCAGCAGCGAAAAAGGAACATGTCACGAAATCGTGACACTTTGCTCTTCTGTACAACTCTCCTTGCCAACTCCAGTGAAAATGGAACATGTCACTAAATCGCGACACTATGCTTCATGCAATGGCAAAATTTTTACATCTTTGTGCCTTGTGTTTTCACCTTGCCTCTTTTCATGAAATTTTGACTTGTAATATCATTGTTGCATCTTTCAGTTCTACACTTTTGACTAGTAGCGAAATCGCTACACCTTAGTTTCCCTTTGTTTCAACATGTAGCGCCATCGCTACACCTTAGTTTCTCTTTGTTTCAACATGTAGCGCCATCGCTACACCTTAGTTTCTCTTTGTTTCAACATGTAGCGAAATCGCTACACCTTCTTCTTGTGAATTTTTACTTGTGTCGAAATCGCTGCAACTCAATTTTCTTAACTTCCGATTTGTAGCGAAATCGCTACACCTTTGTTTCCATACATTTCCAGTTGTGCTTTGAAATGCGAAACTTCAACATGCATGGAAATCGCTACTCTCTTCATTGCAAGCTCCTTTCCTCCATTTATGTCACAAAATCGCATTTTCTCTCTCCTTTTTTTCTCTCTCCTCGGTGAAAACTCGACATGTCGCGACATCGCGACATTTTGGCGTGCATTTTCTCTCTCCTACTTTTGTCGCGAAATCGTACACACATTTTTTCTCTCCTCGGTGAAAACTCGACATGTCGCGACATCGCGACATTTTGGCGTGCATTTTCTCTCTCCTACTTTTTGTCGCGAAATCGGAGGACGAAAACATGTCGCGATATCGCGACGGTTTTCTTCCTTGTCTCTTTACGCCAATTTATGAATCCGGGTCACCTCTGTTTTGCTTGAAACTTTTTGCACTTGATCTGACTGACCTCTGAACTGCATCAACTGCATCAATCATGTCCGTGTTGACAACAATGACAATACTTTCTCAAATGCTTTTGCTGCACCTTGCTCAACAATCTCCCCCTTTGGAATTGTTGGCAACACACAGCAACCTTGCTCAACTTCTTCTCCCCCTTTGCCAATAATACCAAAGGGCTGCTGCAGACTCCCCCTGAGTCTCTGTACACCATTCTCAGGAAAATATTGTTATAGTTAGCAAAAATCATAAATATAAGCAAAACTATAAGTATAGGCATGCATGCACCCATTGAGAATGTGATCCCTAATGATAGTCAGTTCTTGGGAATTGTGACCACTCCCAACTTATTCCTAAGGTACTCAAAAACATCCTTGGGCAATGGTTTTGTGAATATATCAGCTACTTGCTCTGTAGTTGGAACAAAATCCAACTTGACTTCTCCTTCTGCAACTTTATCCTTCAAAAAATGATATCGGATTGCAATGTGTTTGGTTCTTGAATGCATAACTGGATTCTTGGATATGTTGATAGCACTAGTGTTATCACATTTTATTGATATTGGCTCTTTGAAGTGGATACCAAGATCTTTCAAAGTTTGTCTCATCCATAATATCTGTGTACTGACAAGTTGTGGCTGCAATGTATTACGCCTCTGCAGGTGGATAGAGAAGCGATTCTTGTTTCTTGTTGTGCCATGCTACCGACTTGTCTCCAAGATAAAATGCTCCTCCACTTGTACTCTTTCGGTCATCAATGCACCCTGCCCAATCTGCATCGAATATGCAATCAAAGTGAAGTCTTTGCCTTTTGGGTACCACAACCCATAATCCATGGTACCTTTGAGGTACACGAAGATCCTTTTACAGTTTGTGACATGAGTTTCTTTGGGACTTGCCTGAAATCTAGCAACCATGCATACTGCCTGTAGTATATCTGGTCTAGTAGCTATTAAATACAGCAGGCTTCCAATCATAGACCTGTACATTGTTTGATCCACATCTGGAGATTTATCATCCTTGCTCAACTTGCAGCCTGTTGTCATGGGAGTCTTGACCGGTTTACTGTCTTCCATTGTGAACTTTTTCAGCATTTCTTTTACATATTTAACTTGAGAAATAAAAATGCCTTTTTCATTTTGATTGACCTGCAGATCCTAAGAAATAAGAAAGTTCACCAATCATTGACATCTCAAATTCTTTTTTCATTTTAATTGATATGTCTTTGCGGTATTCATCCATCTTTCTTTGCCAAATATTATGTCATCTACATAAACAACAAGAACAATAAGATGACCCTTCTCTGTTTTGACATATAAGTTGCTATCCACCAAACCTTTCTTAAACCCTTGTTTAATTAGATAATTATCCGACCTTGCATACCATGCTCTGGGTGCCTGTTTTTAATCCATATAAAGCTTTCTTTAAACTGCAAACAAAATCTGGATTGTCACCAAGTTGGAAGCCATCGGTTTGTTCAATGTAAACCTCTTCTTCCAGTTTTCCATTCAAAAATGCTGATTTTACATCCATTTGATATACTTTGAAGTTTTTATGAGCTGCTAATGCAGAAACATTCGATTGCCTCTAGTACGGCTACCAGGTGCAAAAGTTTCTTCAAAATCAATGCCTTCAACTTTGAGCATAGCCTTTACATACCAATCTTGCCTTATTTACGACAACTTTGCCCATCTTCATTCAATTTATTTCTAAAAACCCATTTAGTGCCAATTATGTTTTTATTTGTTGGTCTAGGTACTAATTCCCAGGTATTGTTTTTCTCTATCCGATCTAGTTCTTCATTGATTGCCTTCATCCAACTTTCATCAGTGCTTGCTTCAGCAACATTTTTAGGTTCAATACTAGATAACAGAGAATAGTTCCTCACTATTGTTCTTCTTGTCTGAATACCATCTGTGGGATCCCCAATAATCTGTTCACTTGGATGATTTTTCTGCCAGTTGCCTGTTTTAAATTTCTTGTTTTCTTCTTCTTCAGATTCAGTTTTTACACCATCTGGATCAATTTTCTGATTCTTCTCTGTTTCTTTTTCATCATCACCTTCAATGACTTCTTCATACATAGGGTAGTTTTCTTGATAAGTAGTTTCTTGTTCTCTACCTTCATCAACTTTCACATCAGCACTTTCAACAATTTTCTTCAACCTCTTGTTGTAACATGTGTATGCCTTGCTTTTTGTTGAGTAACCAAGAAAGATACCTTCATCGGCTCTATCTTCAAATTTACCGAGGTTATCTTCAATCCGTTTTATGTAGCACTTGCTGCCAAATACTTTGAAATGTCTTCTTGTTGCCTTTACGCCAAACCACAACTCATAAGGTGTTTTGCTTTCATGTGGTCTCGGCATGCACTTGTTTTGAATGTAAGCTGCGAGTATGAAGCGCCTCTTTCCAAAATCTGTCGGCTATTTTGTTTTATGCCGACATTGTCCTTGCCATTTCCTGCCTTTGTTCTATTCTTCCTTTCTACAACACCATTACTGTTGAGGTGTCCTAGTCTGCTGAAAGCTGTCTTCTTATCCCATGTTTTTGGTGAGTATTCTGCAAATTCTTCGGAGATAAACTCTCCTCCCCTGTCTGATCTTAGGCATTTAATTTTTTTTCCTGATTGATTCTCAACAAGATTTTTGAAGGTTTTAAACATCTCAAAGACCTCTGACTTGAGTTTCAGAAATAGTACCCATGTCATTCTTGAGTAGTCATCTATACACGGCATAAAATATTTGTGTCCATTTATGCTTTCAGTTCTCATGGGTCCACATAGATCGGTGTGAATTAGTTCTAATGGCTTGCTAGTGAAGTATTCTTTTGCTTTGAAAGTGGCTCTGGTTTGTTTTCCCTTTTGGCATGACTCACGGATGCTATTTACGGGTTTGCCAATGTTTGGTATATCTCTAGCTGCTCTTTTTGAGCTGATTTTTCCAGATTGTCAAAACTAATATGCCCAAGCCTCTTGTGCCATAGCCGGTTTTTCATCTTCTGTCCAATCAAGCATGTTCCTTCTGCAGTTTCTGAAAGTGTATATAGATTTCCAGAAGTTCTCAGTCCAGTGGCTATTAACTTTCCATTTTTTGTCTTTCTTACTTCATGACCCTCCTTCTTGAAGATTACATCATGGCCTCTGTCACATATTTGACTTACACTTAGCAAGTTATGCTTCAGGCCAATTACAAACAAGACTTCTTTTGATTTTATATTGCCATCATTGATCTTGATTGATCCCTTTCCAACAATATTTGCTCCATCATTATTTCCAAATTTCACAGAACCACCTTCATAATTCTGTAAATTCTCAAACTTTTGTTTGTCACTGTCATGTGTTTGGAACAACCACTGTCAAGTATCCAAGGTGCTGATTTGTTACGAGCTTTAAAAGCGGTCTGGACAATCAAAGATTCCTTTTCTTTCCATTACGGTTTGATAGCAGATTTTGCTACTTGTTTTGCCTTTGTCCTTTCATTAGCATGTGCCTATTTTTCGGAAATTTCTGGTTTTGTTTCAACCCACTTGGTTGAGATTTTCTACCACGATAATTATTTGATGCAAAAGTGCTTCTGCAGTTTCTAGCAATATGTCCAAAATTATGACAATTATAACATTCAACTGCATAATTCATTAAAGGAGAAAAAACATTTCTCCTTGGTAAAATTCCTTTGAGATACATTATGCCTGCAATCTGAAATCTTATGGCCATAAGCATTGCATTTAAAACAATAACCAGAAAATGCATGATTAAACACTGGGTGCCGATCTTTTCCGGTTTGAAGTAGGAGCCATGACTCTTCTCCTCCTTGGATGTGTGACTTTTGTGAATCCATCTTTGTCAGTATTCTTCTTGAATCTGGCATTATTGTTTTCTTTTGCATGATTTGGTTTTTCTGGTTCAACCCCGATCTTTTCTTCTTTCTTTATGGGTTCTATATTCAAGTTCTTTGAATCCTTTGAAGATTCTCCTTCATCAAAGCCTAAACCAAATTTTATGCCAGAAGGCCTTTGGTTATTTAACATTTTATCCAGCTTTACAGTACTTTCTTCAAACTTATGAAAACAGTTCAATTTTCTATTCATCTCCTCTAACTGCATCCTTAACTTAACAATGTCTTCCTCTAGCTTGTTGCATTCAGTTGTCTTTACAGATTAATTGTTCATCAAGAACTTCAGACATTTTCTTGAATTCCTCTGTCTGTATTTTCAGATTGTTTATTATGTCTGTGGCATTCTCTAATTTCTTTGAAAATTTCTTATTCTTCTTCCTTTCTGCACTCAACTCTTCAAGTGCAGCAACCAATTCTCCTTCCAAATACACTTCAGCTTCATCCTTGGAATTTTCATCACCTTCCTGATTTTTCTCTGTTCTTTCTTCTTCAAGTGCCATGAGCAGAGCTTCACCTCCTTCTTCAGACTCCTCATCTGTGCTTTCTTGAGAACTGCTGACATTCTTGGTTATGAAGCTTTTCTTCTTGAAGTTGTTCTATCGAAAATTTTGTTTCTTCTTCCAGTCACCTTTTTCTTGGTGTGAACCTTCACCATTTTTGGTTCTCTCCTACATTGGACATTTGGCTGCCAAAATGACCGAGCTCCTCCACAATTGAAGCATTTAAAAGGTAGCTTCCCTCTATATTTTCCTTTTCCTTTTGTGAGTTTTCGAACAAAATTGGCTTCTGTTTCATCCGGTGTTCCTTCATCCTCGGATTCATGTTCGGCTTTTACATTCTTGTGTGCTTTAAAAGTCGCTTCTCTGTCTGTAGACTTGGTTTGTCCTATTCTCATTTCATATCTTTGTCGAGGGAACCATGCAACTCATCCATCTTGAAGTTGTTTAGATCTTTTGCCTCTTCTATTGCGAGAGACTTTGGAGTTAAATCTTTTGTGAAGTGTTACGAGAACCTTTTTCACAACAAGCTGCATCATCAATTTCTTCACCGAGTCCTCCGATTGCATTAATAATTCCGTTGACTCTCGGCATATAAGTCTCTATGTTTTCATCTTCATTCATTTGTAGTGCTTTGAACTGTGCTCGATGAGTTTGCGGTTTTGCTTCCTTAATCTTCTTGTCTCCTTCATGGATGCTCTTCAGTTTATCCCACATGTCTTTTGCTGATTTACAACTCATGACTCTTATCAGTTCACTGTCAACAAGCCCACACATTATGGCATTCTTAGCTTTGGAGTTGTTCTCAAATTTCTTTTTCTCAGCAGTATCTGTTGGAGGAGTAGTGGGTGTTGTGTATCCACTATCTACGAGAATCCCAAATATCATATCCCAATGCACTCGAGATATGTTTGCATTACGAGTTTCCAGGAAGGTGTAATTTGTTCCATCAAATAAGGGAGCTTTGTTGGATGAAAATCCTTCATCGCCTGCCATTGTTTCTTCCAAGATCTCCTTAGCTGATTAAGCTTGTACAAGGAACCTTGCTCTGATACCAATTGATGTTCACACAATGACACTGAGAGGGGGGTGAATCAGTGTAGTTATTTAACTTCAAAACAGCAGCATTCAAAGACTGAAGCACAGAAAACTTATAAAACCAGAAGAACAAAATGAGAGCACACCACAACACACAATATAACGAGGTTCACCAATTTGGCTACTCCTCAAAAATTAACTGTTTGGACTTCAATCCAAATCCGGTCTTTGCAAAATTTCAATTTTACAACTTCTTTACCGAGCATCCTTTGGAAGGAGCACCAACCCCTGTAATTTTCTACTGCAACAGATGGAGCACCAACCCCTAGTACCAAGCACCAACTTGGACTACAATTCTGATCAATTAGAATGACATAAAAGTGTCTTCACTTCATGCACAACCCTGACTGGTCTGCAATTAATCCAACTCTGCACACTCTCACGGCTCTGCTAATTTTCTTATTCAAACCCTCTTTTCACAGCAATATTTCTCTTTCTGCAACAACTTCTCTCTCACAGCAGCAACATTATTCTGTGCTCGACTATCCTTTTATACCCTATTTTTCTCATCGGGACTCTTTGTCTTCTCTCGCGTTTCAATTCTTCATGCAGTCGGATGACATTCTCGAGCCGTTCGAATTCTTTTCTTCTTTCCAATGCGGCTGTTCGAATCCTTCCAAATATATGTTCGAATTTTGCACATCCTTCTTCTCGAAAGCTTTTCGATCCTTCCTATTTTATGTTTCGAATGTTGTAAATGCGTCTATTTTAATCGGCTGTTCTAATGCATTCTTCAATCGGCTATTCGTTTGCACTTTCAATCGGTTGTTCGAATCTTTGCACTTCGACCGTTCGAATGCTTTTTCGATACAGCCTATACGACACTTAGAAAGCGTTTCAAGCATGCATCTACATCTGTTTCCATGCATGTTCGACACTGTCAATGTGTAGCTATCATCGACATCGATTCTTTTTACGTAACAGGCTGCATGATTATGCTTTTTCGACACATGTCATTTTGCATGCTCCTCGGCTTTTACCCGCCAAATAGTTGCCTGTCGTGATATCGCGACACTTTTAATTTTTGCCGACGTCATCCTTCATAATGTCATGAAATCATGACGCTTCCAGATTCTAGCACCTTTCCTAGCATCCTGTCACGAAATCGTGACACTTTCTGACTTTGCTGACGTCATCATCATTCTTGTCGCGAAATCGGACGCTTTTGGCTCGTCATCATCCTTCTTGTCATGAAATCGTATTTGACTCTTGCACGTCATCATCCCTTGTCATGAAATCGTGACACTTTAGCTTCGTACACTCTTCTTTGCCAGCAACAACGAAAAAGGAACATGTGAAATCGTGACACTTTGCTCTTCCATACAACTCTCCTTGCCAACTCTAGCGAAAATGGAACATGTCACTAAATCGCGACACTATGCTTCATGCAATGGCAAAATTTTTACATCTTTGTGCCTTGTGTTTTCACCT
The DNA here is from genome assembly GCA_028583015.1 of Wollemia nobilis. Lineage (NCBI taxonomy): Eukaryota > Viridiplantae > Streptophyta > Pinopsida > Araucariales > Araucariaceae > Wollemia > Wollemia nobilis. The sequence goes on along the minus strand of JAQPPZ010003823.1, from coordinate 95,013 downwards.
TGCCTCTTTTCATGAAATTTTGACTTGTAATATCATTCTTGCATCTTTCAGTTCTACACTTTTGACTAGTAGCGAAATCGCTACACCTTAGTTTCCCTTTGTTTCAACATGTAGCGCCATCGCTACACCTTAGTTTCTCTTTGTTTCAACATGTAGCGCCATCGCTACACCTTAGTTTCTCTTTGTTTCAACATGTAGCGAAATCGCTACACCTTCTTCTTGTGAATTTTTACTTGTGTCGAAATCGCTGCAACTCAGTTTTCTTAACTTCCGATTTGTAGCGAAATCGCTACACCTTTGTTTCCATACATTTCCAGCTGTGCTTTGAAATGCGAAACTTCAACATGCATGGAAATCGCTACTCTCTTCATTGCAAGCTCCTTTCCTCCATTTATGTCATGAAATCGTGACACATTTTCTCTCTCCTCAGCGAAAACTCGACATGTCGCGACATCGCGACATTTTGGCGTGCATTTTCTCTCTCCTACTTTTTGTCGTGAAATCGTGACACATTTTCTCTCTCCTCAGTGAAAACTCGACATGTCGCGACATCGCGACATTTTGGCGTGCATTTTCTCTCTCCTACTTTTTGTCGCGAAATCGCGACACATTTTCTCTCTCCTCAGTGAAAACTCGACATGTCGCGACATCGCGACATTTTGGCGTGCATTTTCTCTCTCCTACTTTTTGTCGCGAAATCGCGACAGAAAACATGTCGCGATATCGCGACAGTTTTCTTCCTTGTCTCTTTACGCCAATTTTTGAATCTGGGTCACCTCTGTTTTGCTTGAAACTTTACGCACTTGATCTGACTGACCTCTGAACTGCATCAACTGCATCAATCTGTCTGTGTTGACAACAATGACAATACTTTCTCAATGCTTTTGCTGCACCTTGCTCAACAAATCTTCCAAGGGAGGTCCTAGGTTCAAATCTCCACTCTACCAAAAAGTTGAGTTGGGTCTCAAAAATCCAATTGATAATGTTGGTGCGGGCAGGGCTGGGCATGACTCCTGAGTGAATTTGACGTTGTAGAACCCCCTGTTCGTGGTCTCTCAGATCAAGGTAGCCCCGTAAGAGGTTTTTCGCTAAAACAAAAAATAATAATAAATAGTATAACCTTATAATGCCTCCTTATGTGATGCAACTTAATCATTGATTTGGTCACTCATGCTCTTGCTTCACTACTTGAGTGGATTTCTTTTCAAATGTGACAAGCAATTATTATTATCAATGTGAATGATTGCATGTCCCAATGAGAAATGTTAAGGAGCATATTACTTCCTCTATTGTAACATATAAAATGTTACTCTAAAAACAATAGCTCAGACAATGATTCCCTTGCCTACTCGATATACTTTGATGCTAAGTAATTATTCCTTGTTGTTGCTATATGTTGTGACATTTAATGCTTTGCTTTCCTCGCTTTGTTGGTTGCTCACTAGTTGCTTCGACTTCTTCACTTACTGATTGTTTTGAATTTCTTACTTGTTGGTTGCTTTTAATTCTTTACTTGCTAGTTGCTTCTATGCTTGCAGGTTTCTACACCCACAATATTCACTTTGGTGCTTCTTAGACTTAGGTGCAAAATATGTTACTTCTACACTTTTGTTTAAAAAACCAATTTTATTTGCTCCATGATACTATATGTTGTTATGATTTTATATTGTACTAGTTGTTCATTTATAACACTACTATTATGGCATCTTCATTGCTATAATACTTCTCTATTTACTATGGCACCGTTATCTTGTTATTGCTATAACATTATGCTATTTGTTATTGCAATTGTTATTGTTATAATACTGTGCTACTTGCTATTGCTATAATAATATAGCAACAAATTCCTCTTTATATGTGCTCTTCCCTATTATCGTAGCTCTTATAAATCTCCTTTCCTCTACTACTTTGTATGCTCATACTTCATTTTTTGCTATGTTGTATGCTTGACGGAATGTACATACTTCTTTGCTATGTTATATGCTCATTCTCTTTTCCTTTGTGATATACCCAAATAGCTATTATATCTACTTATCTCTACAATATTAGAATATAGAGCTTTCCTTTATATTCTTGGCTTCTTAAGCTGAATCTCTATGAAACTCTTTAATGCGTGTTTGTCTCTATAGGACATCTTTCTCTATAAGACCTATTTCTCTTTTTATATATGGTGGCCTCTTTCTTTTATCTATGATGGCCTCTTTATATTCTTGTATATTGGCCTCTTAGGCCTATGTCAAGGTCAATATTGTTTGAATCTTCTTAAATTCTATATTTCTTAGGAAGTTTTAAATGCTTCTCAATCCATTGCTTTATTTTATCTTCTTCTATTATTTGCTAATCTCTACACTTAGAAGATGAAATTCTTCTCTATTTGTTGTAGGAAGCTTCTCAAACTCCTATTGCTACTTGCTTTAATTATAAAATATGAAAAACTTAAATATCTTAAGTCATACCTAAGAACCCAATATGATTCTCCTTCTTGCTAGAGAATCTAATATATTATCAAGGTGATTTTTTTTATTAGTAAGAGGGGTTTTGAAAGGTTATAACATTTTACAAAAAAGTTCTAGTTAGGAACAATTCTCCCAACCATCTGAAACAAAAAGGAGACACCTTCTTCAAAAATGAGAAGAGATAAAAAATAGATAGAGAAGCCCTCACAAGGGTAAAAGAGGAAGCCTCAACAGACCAAAAAAGAAGCCCTCGTAGGGGTAACATGAGATGGAAAGGAAACCACAAGATATTATAGCCAAAAAACCACTAGAATTTGTAGAGAGAACACATAATTATTTTCCAGCGTGATCAACATTAGGATCCTATCCCTAATAAGTTCTAAATTGCTAAATTTGACTACATGTATTCCTCCATAAGGGAATTTAATCATGTGTTTGGGGGAGGCAACAATTAGCTCCAGTGTGTCATCCACCAAGTGATAAAAATCCCATAGGTGGTAATCAGTGAATGTGATGCGATTACAATATCTCCACATATGGCTTGCAAATATAATCTCCATGATGAACCACAAGCTCCATGTGCCTCGAGCATTCATTCAAGAAATCCAAACCCTAAGAGAGTTCACAAAAAGGAAATAGGCATGGGATTACCATCAACCAGGGGAGGAGGAGAACTTTCATTCCAAATGGTAAAGTTAGGAAAAGCAACACCCAAGTTAGCTAGAGCATCAATAGCTTGGTTTCCTTTCCTAAAGACATGTTGAATGATGACATTAGTGGAAGAGCTCAGAAAAAAATTTGCCTCAGATATTAATTTGGAGATATTCCAAGATGCTGAATGGATACCTAGAAGGCTTCTAACAATGTTCATGAAGTCACCTTAAACAATAATATTAGGGTAGTTTAGGTTGGACATAAGAGATAGACCTTGGAAAAGGGCTTGAGATTTAGCAAAGGTTTGAAATCCAAGATTTTTTGCAAATGCCAATAAGATATTCCCTGAATGATCTTTAAAGATACCACCTGCACCAGCCAACCTCGGGTTGCCTTTGGCTGCATCATCAAAATTTTACTTGATCCATACAAAAGGTGGTAGAGACCATTTGATAAGCGACTGATCAACCACTGAAGTGGGAGGGAAAATATTATAGGAAGGGATTTGGAGGGACTTGGATAATCGAGCTTCACTCAGGGACTTTGAACATCCATCTCCCTGAGTAATTTTGAGATTTTTAGTTGTAGTGTGGATACCTCTAAAAAGAACATAGTTGGAATCATGGATAGAGTTATTGAAAGCTCTAGAATTTTGTTCATCATAAAATTCCCACAAAAAATGGGAAATATATAAGGTCCAAAAGGTTTTGACATGGAAGCTCTTGAAGTGATTTGTCAAGGTGACTTTGAATGTCCTTAAATCTCCAAATTTCTTCTGAGTTGATTTCCCATCTGTCAATATCCAACTTTATTTTGAGTTGGTTTCCAATATCAATATGTCTAACTTTATCTTCTAATTTGGCTCTTTTTGTCAATATAGCTGAGTCCTAATATTCATTGGTTTTCCTTCAACCTAGTGGAAATACTCTAGTATTTTCTACTCAATATGATATTTTTTAAAAATAGAGTCCAAGTCTCATTACCTTCAAAGTGGGCATACTCTAAATCAATATTATAAAATATGAAAAAAGTTGATTTATAATAGTGGCTTCAATAAAATTAAATCTATCAATATAGACAGAGTTCGATGGTAGCTTCGATACCACTATTATATTTTTAAGTCTTATACTATCACAAAATATCATAGGCTATCTCAAAATATCACAGAGATCCCAATATAAAATAGCCACAATAATAAAGGTCAAGATAATTATATGATGAGTAGAATAATACAAGAAAATTAATATGTATATCAAGGCTTATGTAATAAAGAAAATAACATAGATTTTTCAAGTTGTGAATAAAAAAATTGCAAAGTGCGAAGGATTAAGATTTTTTTGTGAAAAACATCTCATATTTTAGGAGCCATATCTTCGTGAAGAGTTATCCGATTCAGCTTATTCTTGGACCAACTTATGTAGAATTTGAATAGATTTAAAATGAGTGGTCATATGCAAAAATATAAGAAATATTGAGGGATATACGATCCTATAAAGTCAACTATTCGAAAAAATGGTAGTGACAATTTTTCAAGTCACAAAAAATGAAATTGCAAATATTTGCCAACTAGGGTTCGAACGATGGGAAGAGTAATGAAGGGCTAGGACTACAATGAGGTAAAACATTATATCTAGACAAAGAATTTTTTAGCCAAGTTTTTTTCCCTTTCTTTATCTTAGAAATTGTCAATGAAAAATTTATAAAGTTTTTATCAAATATTGTATTTGCTATAGGACTTTCAGATAAATTTCAATAGATTTTGAGTTTTAGTTTCCTTTCCACAGAATGATTTATAGTGAAATTATTAGAATTATCTCTAGTGGTAGAGGTTAGTGAGCGTACCTCAGAGATATCCTCATTGCTCCAAGATAGGGTAGTTTTTGATAAATTTAGTGGGTATTTGCCAGGGGCTTCATCCTTGAGAAAATGGATTGATAGGAGTTGGAAGTATCTAGGAATGATTCTATAATTTATTTTCAAATTTTCATTCCTAGCCATTTTTTGTTCTAGGGAAGAAAGTTAAATAATCCTAAAAGGGGGTCCTTGGTTTATGGGAAAAGCAGGACTCTTCCTTACCCATTGGTATGAAGGTTTTTCACCTGAAAATGTAAATCTATCCCTAGTTCCACTATGGGTTAGGATGTTTGGATTTTACATTGAATTTTTGGAAATAGATACCTTCAAGGCAATATGCAACACTCTAGGAGAATTTCTTGAGATTTTAGATACAATAAAAGATGGATTTTTGGCTATTTATGCTTGAATATTGGTCATGATTGATATAAGTAAAGCTTTACTAGAATCAATCATTCTTAAGTATGGGGATAAGATGTGGATCCAAAATATAGATTATGAAAACATATATTTTAGATGTAGAATATGTCATGAGGTAGGGCATATTGAGATATCATGCCCTAAGAAGAGCCCAACAGAATCATTTGTAGAAAACCGCAAGAGAAATTTACAAATGGTTATGGATGAAGATGGTTTTCAACTTCCAAAAAATAGATCTAGAAAATAGAAAAGAATAAATAGTGGAGACCAATAAGGAAGGATATTGGAAGAAATACCAACTCTTTTGAGGCTTTAGCCTATGAAGAAAAAATAGATCGAAACTTAGAGGACATAGTACAATAATTTTAACATATTAGAAAGGAATCATCTATTCAATATGATCCTAATTTAAGGAAGAATATTCTCGATGAACCTAAGGAATGTGTCTCATAAAATTTTGAAGACTCTCTTGAAGTACCATGCACCATTCAAGAGAAAATAATTAGTAAAGAAAATGCAGTTTTAGAAGTTAATACCTCTGCCATTAATAAGGAAATACCAGAAAATGAGTAGGACAAGTCAAAAGCTTCTATAGTAGAGCCAAGAGAGGATAAATATGTTAAAAAAACTATGAAAGAATATTTAGGAATAGAATAATAATACCTACTCCTGATATAGGCAAGGCAAAAAGAGGAAAACCCTCAAATTATCAAGCAAGATCCAAGGAAGCAAGAGCTAACATAGAGAAAGGAACACAAACTAAGTTGGTTGAACTTCTCTTTACCAAATAACAAAATGATATTGGTAATATCCAGGAGGGGCCAAAAGCCCCCAATGAGACATGATTATCATATCATGGAATATAAGGGGTGCTAATGCAAACTCAAAGCATAGGTGTATTAGGGACCTATGTTTAAGTAATAAACCTAATATTCTCTGTATCTTGGAAACTAAAATGACAAAAGAAGAAGTTTCAAAAACTATTAAAATAGTTTGGGAAAGATGTGAATGGGATGCTATGGATTTTAAAGTAGCGGTAGGGGAAAATCTAACTTGTTGGAATCCTTCTAGATCCTCTTGTGTAACTATTCATAAAACTAGGTAGTGGATAGCCTCTTTAGTCACTTGCTACTTTGAAGATATTTGTTTCATCCTTATCAATATCTATGGACCTACAACATAGTCAGGTAGATTAGAAGTTTGGAGTGGGATTGAATCCTTTATGAGAAGTAAAGACCAAGAAACCTGATTCATGATCATTGAATATTTTAATACCATAACCAAGTTGAATGAAAAATTTGGGGGAATTAGGAAATTGACCGAAATGAAATAATTCTTAGCTTTAATTCAAAACAATAATCTATGGGAAGTTGAGTTTAAAGAAGACAACTATACTTGACCAACAATAGGAGAGGCCATAACCTAATTGTAAAAAAATTAGATAGATGCATTCTCTCAGATCATTGGCTAGATGAAGGAACTTGTGCTAAAATTAATACCTTAACAAGGATTAGTTCAAATCACTAGCCAATAAGAGTTAAAATGGTGGTAAGTGAATTAAAAAAAGATCATATTTTAAATATGAGAAGATGTGGGAAGACCATCCTAAATTTTTTGATATGATAGCTCAAACATGGAATTATTTAGGCAATGGTGGGTTGTATTCTCTTCCAAACCAAATTAAAGCTATGACATCTAGATTAAAAGAATGGAACACGAAAACCTTTGAAAACATTTTTGAGAAGAAAGAAAAACTAAAAGATAAAATTTCAAAATCCCAAAAAGATGATTATAATAATCCAAGATCAGAGGAAAGGGATTTGCTTAGTGAATATCATAATATTTTGAGTAAGGAAGAGAAATTATGGAGATTAAAATCAAGATAGACTTGGTTAAATAAAGGAGATCAAAATATAATTTTTTTCATAGGATGGCTATAGTACAAAGATCATATTATAGAATTAGTAGAATTAAATAATAAAAGGGGTTTGGATTGAATATTAGAGTGCAATTAGAAAAGAGGCTAAGTCATTTTATCAAAATATTCTAGTTTTAGAGGAGACCGAAGTTCTTAATGATAAATTTCTTCAAGATGCTCCTTCAGTTATAACAAATGAAGACAATAGGAAATTGATGGAGCCTATTACTCTAGAAGAAGTTCATTTAGCTCTTTTCTAGGATAAATCCCCAGGTCCAAATGGTCTCTTTGCAGATTTTTACCAACATAATTGGGATGTAGTGAAGGATTCTTTATTGGTGGTAGTGGAATAGTCTAGGGTAAAACAATACATTTATTATAAAATAAATGCAACTTATCTTACCCTAATTCCAAAAAAGAAGGATGTTGAATTGTTTGATTCTTTTAGACCCATAAGACTATGTAATATGGCATACAAGATTATTTCCAAAGTGATGGTGAATAGATTAAGGCCATTGTTAGACAAAATAATTTTAGAAGAACAAGGAGGATTTGTGAAAGGGAAGATGGGATCATAGTAGCTCATGAAGTTATACATTCAGTAGCTTCAAGAAAAGAGAAAGCTATGATATTGAAACTTGATATGAATAAAGCCTATGATAGGATTAAATGGGATTTTATTTTTACAATTTTAGATAAGTTATGTTCTAGGAAGAAATGGGTTAGATGTATTAAAGCTTGTGGCTCTACAGTTTATTATTCAATTTTGGTCAATGGGTTAGTGACAAAATCTTTTAAATCCAAGAGAGGCCTTAGATAAGGAGATCCTCTATCTCCTTATTTGTTCATTATTATGGTATAAGTTTTGAGTAGGAACTTAAATAAGGCTTACAAATATGGGCTTATAAGTGGACTTAAGGTTAGTAATAATATCAATAACATCACCCACCAATAGTTTGTAGATGATACAAATATTTTTGGAAGGGCAAGGATAAATGAGGCCAGAGCTTTGAATAACTTTTTAAAAGAGTACAAAAGATATTTAGGGCAAAAATTTAATAGGACTAAATCCAAAATTTTCTTCCTTAACACTCTTGCTAATATCAAAGCAAGAATTTACATGTTGCTTCAAATGGAGGAGGCAAATTTACCAACAAATTATCTAGGGATGCCTTTATTTGATGGGAGAATGAGGATAGATTTATGGAATCCAATTATTATTAAAGTTCAAAATAAACTTCCAGCTTGGAAAGGTAGATGGTTATTGTTAGTAGGAAGAGTGCAGTTAATTAAGTCAGTCTTACAAGCCATTCCAACATATTATATGTCACTGTATTCTATGCAAAAATTAGTTGAAAAAAGTTTAATATATATTATGTGATCCTTTTTATGGTTAGGTTTACATGATAAAAGGAATTTTCCTTTGGTGAAATGGAGCAAGTTGTGTGATGATAAAACTAGGGGAGGTCTTGGTTTAAGAGTTCTTACAGATGCAAACTTAGCTCTTAGGGGAAAAGTTATCTGGAGATTGTACAAAGAGATTCAAAGACAATGGGCAAAAATTCTTATAAGTAAGTATGTTGATCCAAATAACCCAAGTAATATTTTATGCATTCTCTCTTCCAAATGGTTCTGCTCTTTGGAATGGTTTTAATAAAATATATTGATCTTATGATTAAAGGTTTAATATGGGTGGTGGGAACTAGAGAAAAAATTCTATTTATATGGATACTTGGTGTGATAAAAAACCACTCAATTTAGATCTAGTTTTGAAACCTTGGATGAAAATGATTCAAGACAAATATGGTGATAGGGTTTCAAATATTTTGTACAAGGATCAATAAGGAAGATACAAATGAAAAGAAAATTTTATTTACAATTATACAAGACATTGATGCTAGGAGATAATTGAGTAGAAAGATAATAACTATGATTTTTTTTTGTTTAGTAACGGGTTTTATAAGGGACCCAAAACCTTATATACAAGCTGTAAGGAGGATCCCGTGAAGGTTCGACTCCCTACAGAACAAGCCAAAATTGGGCCAAACACATGGTCCATAAGCTAAAAAATAGCCTAGATTATTACAACACCGCCCATGGGCACAAACAAAAAGTGTGAGGTTCTACAGCCTATCCTTCTTTTGCAAGTGCCAATGTGCCACCTTGGCATATCAGTGTAATAAGGTCCCACAATTCGCCTCGCATTGTGAGCCATCGTGATCCTTGACATCGTGGCACTATTCAACATTAGTAACTGCAAGTTCACTACAAGAATCAACGATGCATTGGGGAAGGTTGCCCTGCCACGTCACCAGGGATTGGATAGTTAACCCAAAGTTTGCCATTGTATCTGTCGCCCGATTGCCTTCCCTATACACGTGTTGAATACACCTATTGTTAATCGCCCTTAACTGGACAATGGACTCTTCGATGATTGGCTGCACATTCCAAGGTGGATGCGAGACCTCTTTCAAATAATTTATAGTGTTTAACGAGTCTCCCTCGATTATCAGGTACTGGATATTGAGCTCGATAGCCATTTGGATGCCTCGAAAAGCTGCTCGAGCTTCTGCAAAATTGTTAGATTGGACTCCAAGTTTTTCTGCATAAGCCAGGATGAGACGACCTCTGTCATCCCTGATTATGCCTCCACAACTCGCGTCACCGGGGTTGCCTTTTGATGCACCATCAAAATTTAACTTGAACCACTGAGGGGGAGGGGGAATCCAAGAGACAAGGGATCTGTCCACAACAGCCTAGGAATGACCAGAAACCTCAAAAGATAGGTTAGCATAACGTGCCACTTGAATCTCAAATGGTGATGAAGGACAATCCTCAGAAGACATGATATTGGCATTTTTGGAGGCAAAAGTCACAACTCTCAAACAGACCGACTCTGGATCTAGGGATGAAAATCAAAAAGCTCAATTATTCCTTTCCAACCAAATTTACCACATAAAGTGAGGAAGAATGATCGACCACCAAAACTTCAGGCGGGTGGACTTAAAGGGGTTTGGCCACTGGGTAATAAGATCACTGATAGACTGAGGAGCAACCCAAGAGATGGAAACATTTGACAGGATCATGGACAGGACAAGGCCAGAAAAGGGGCACTCTAGAAACAGATGATTAACTGACTCCCATGCAGATTTACATAAGTAACATCTATTGGGCAGGATCATACCATGGGTTATCAAGTTATCGGTGGTGAGGAGTCTATTTTTTGTTGCCAGCCAAAAAAAATGGGTAATTTTGGGAATAAGGTTTTTGATCCAGATACTATTGGAAGGAAACCAATCATCTTCAGGTTCATTCATAGCCATATATGCGGTCTTAACTGAGAAATTCCCAGACTGGCTAAATTGCCAAAAGAGAGTATCAGGTGGCCTGGTACTTGGGATCAAGTGAGTTCGAAGATGCTCGGCTAAATGAAGACGAGCTGAGCGAAGCTCAGGGGAATCTAGGTCAGCAGGGATGTCAACCCAACAGGGGACCACAACTTCATTATTGATGAAATTCTCAACTTTGGGACCAAAAATCAGATCGGTGATAGGTTTAAGAATACTTACAGACTGATCTCGAATCAAGGGCTGAGCTGTAATCCATGAGTCTTCCCAGAATCTTATTCATGATCCATCTCCAAGCTTCCAGCATCCACCTCTTTGAATGATAGATCGATTTCGGCACACCGAGTTCTAGAATGCAGACCCAACAGGCATGAGGGAATTGTCCATCAGTGACCATTGCCTGAGGTATTTGTTCTTAACAATGTCAACCCATTGGGCCGGGTAGTTAGACACTATCTTCCAGGCCTATTTTGAAATCATAGCCATATTCATTTGGTGAACCCTCCTCAGACCAAGTCCTCCCTTACACTTTGGAAGGCAGACCTTATCCCAAGCAACAAGGGGAAATCTACTTTTATTCTCTACTCCCGACCATAGGAAATTCTATTGAAGTTGTTCAAGCTTATTACATACATCAATCGGAGCTCAAAACAGGGACATAAAGTATATTGGCACACTCTGAAGACACGATTGGACTAGAGTGAACTTCCCTGTGCTGCTGAGTAGGGCTCCTTTCCAGCCAGCAAGCTTCTTCATAACCCTCTGAATGACACCGTCCCACATCCTCACAGATGGTTGCCCTTGGAATAAAGGAAGGCCAAGGTAAGTTGTAGGCAGTTCAACAATGGCACATCCCAGGATCTGAGCTATTCTGACCTGTCTATTAATTAGAGTATTGATGAAATAAATGCTACTTTTCAAATAATTTACTCTTTTTCTGGTAGCCCTCTCATAAGCTTCCAATATAGATTTGATAACTCTGGCTTCAGGGATACTGGAGAGGTTGGCTAAAATTGTGTCATCAACAAATTGTTGATGGGACACTAGAGGTAGCCCGGTTGAAGCCTTGATCCCTGAGATGCCACCCTCGGAGCATGCTGCATTAAGCACTCTTCCTAAGCTATCCACCACAAGGATGAACAGGAAGGGTGACATCGGATCCCCTTGCCTTATTCCCCTTTTGCTCCTAAAATATCCTATAGCTGCACCATTCACTATGACCAAAAACTAGGCAGAGGACATGCAGGCTTTAATCAATCTAATCCATCTGTGGTGAAAACCAAATCGGGATAGGACAACAGTAAGAAACTCCCAAGAAACTCTATCAAAAGCTTTACTGATATCTAATTTTAAGAAGAAACTTGGGGACCTATTGACCGTGACAGTATGGATAAGCTCATGGACAGTGATCACACTATCCATAATGACCCTTCCTTGGACAGAGCTACCCTGACACTTATCAATGATTTTAGGCATAATGAGCTTCATTCTATTCACCATGGCTTTAGTAAGGATTTTGTATAACACGTTGCACAAGCTGATAGGATGGAAATCGAACATGGATCGACATTCATGAGATTTCGGGATAAGAGCAAGGAATGTGGAGTTCAGCTCTCTAGGGACAAACTTGGTTCTTTGGATTTCTAAAATGGCTTCACAGACATCATCTCCAACGATATCCCAACAAGATTGAAAAAACTTAGGAGGGAAACCGTCAGGGCCAGGGGCTTTGTCAGCTGTCATTGAAAACAAAGCTTCTTTAATTTCATCACAAGAGAATGGCTGCAACAGGAGATCATTATCAGCTTGAGACACCAGGGACGGGATGTGTTGAAGAAGGGATTCCGACACCTCGATCGGGCAAGCCTGAGATGGGCCCAGGATATTACGAAAATGTTCCACTACCTCATTCCAAATTTCTTCGGGGTCTTCAATCAACGATCCATCTTCTCTATGGAGGCATCTGATCTTATTTGCTCCTCTATGTCTCATTGTGGTGGCATGGAAAAACTTTGTGTTCCGATCGCCTTCCCTAAGCCACAAGGCTCTGGACTTTTACCGCCAGAATGTTTCTTCCCTGGCCAACAAGTTATGAAATTCACATAACAATACTTTTTCCTGCCATCGAACTTCATCAGTAGCATTGCCATTCTGAACCAACTTTTCTATTTCTTTTAGCTGGGAGCAAATTACTTGTCGTGATTCAAAAATATTTCTAAAAACCTCCTTATTCCATTTCTTGAGCTGGAGCTTAAGGATTTTGAGCTTCGTACAGACTTTAAAGACACTCGTACCATCAACAGGTTGACTCCACCACTCAATGATTTTTGTCTTGAACTCCGGATGCTGAAGCCACATGGACTCAAACCTGAAAGGAGGTCTAAAATTCTTATCCGACCTGGAAACTTCTAAGAGAAGCGGATTATGGTCAGAGGCTACCCTTGGCAATGACGACAAAGTAGCATCGCCAAAGATCGGGATTGCTTCTCTGGATATTAGAACTCTATCAAGTCTCATTTGTATGAGTTGGTCCCCTACGCGCTGGTTAGTCCAGGTAAACAGAGAATCCCGGAGCTCAACGTCCATGAGTTCATTACAGTCGATGAATTCAACAAAATGCTCATAATTCCTGGGAGTAATTGGGGCACCTCCAGCTTTGTCAGTGGGATACAGTGGGTTATTAAAGTCGCCTACCACCATCCATTCGTGATAGGGGAAATATGAACGCATCTGTGTGAGACTGTCCCACATTCCAAGCCTATCGCTGAAATTATTTGGAGCATAAACATTGGTTAGAACCCACTATTTCTTGGTTTCATTACATTCAAAGAGGACATTGATTACTCTATCGCTCTTGGATATCAATTCTCTGGTAACTTTCATTGGATCCCATAGGCACAACAGCCCCCCTGAAGCACCATGGGCAGAACTGCCTATAAACTTGCAATTACTCCACACAGATTTGACCACCTTGTCTGTATTTGGGTCTTCCACCTTTGTTTCCTGGACAATGAATATTGAGGGTCTCATTTCCTTTCTTAGAGAAGAAAATACTCTCTGTTTTACCACCCCATTGAGCCCTCTGGCATTCCAGGATAGGACCTTCATTTGCATGGCTTAGAAGTGGATTTCTTCCCCCCTTTCACTTGCGGGGGTTTGGGTCTTTTACCTTCTTCCTTACTCATCTCTTTGGGCGGAGATAGTGAAGATAACAATGTTGTTTGGATGCCACTAGCTATGTCATCCGCCATCTACTTTTTTCTAGAATCTATGTTGGGTGGCCGACCCCGTCTCCTCTCTACACCCACATCGCATTGGGGCTTCTTATGGCTTCTAGTGTTGTTCATGGGGGGCTTGAAGGTTCACCGTCGCCCGAAGAAACAACAGCGAGAGAAGGGGAGCCATGAGAAAAGGCTTCAAAGGTAGGACGTCCCTCCCGCAAAGGGGAACAAACAGGGGAATGTGGCAAAGGGGAGGAAAGCTGAGACTGGTGGGGGGAAGTTGGCTTAGTAGGAGAAGCCAACGGGGAAGAGAGCAGGGGTGGGCATGGGGAAGTTGGCCTTACAGGAGAAGCCAATGGAGCAAAGAGCAGGGGTGGGTGAGGGGAAGTTGGCTTTACAGGAGAAGCCAACGGGGAGGAGACAAGTTTGATTTTGGCCAAGGGTTTGAGGGGGGAGGGGAGGGGGGAGGTGAGAGTGGAGTCAACAGTAGCTATGGCCGGGAGCGAAGAGGGTTTAGATGGGACTGGGGAAGGGGCAGGGACAGTGGAGGAGGTGAGAGGCCGAGGGGAGGAGGGAGGAAGAGGTTCAAGAGGGTTTGGCATGGAAACTTGGGGAATAAAGGGTTCAGGAGGAATGCCTTGATTCACAAGGGATGGATCAGGATGGGAAAGTTGTTCGACTACAGACCCTTCAAGAGGAAGTTCACTATATTTATCTGTGAGAATTTCAAACTTATTAGCAAAGAGAGAAAATACCTCATGGGTACCACGAATTTGTCCTTCGGATGATGATTCAGGTGGAACTTCTTTTTGCTTTCCTTTCTCCTTCCACAGATGTAGACTATGGTCCTCCTTCCGATTGAAATTTTTAGGGCATCTCCCACCAGGGCGAGCTCCACGGGCATCCTTCTTGAGGGACGGGCACAACTCCTTGGAATGGTCCTGACTCTTACAAACACTGCACATTGTCTCCCTTGGCTTCAAAATTTTCTTTTCCATGGGGCATTGAGACTTTAGATGCCCTTGCTTCTGGCATCCCATGCAAAATGCGGGTTTATTCTCATACTCGAATGTCTGCCTCCAACGATATGACCCATAAGTTAAATCGATGTACATCGAGAGCTGAGAGTCCAAATTTACCATTACATAGAAACGGGCATAAGGCATTCGAGACTGTGCTTTAGTTGTCGGGTCAAAGGCTACCAGGTCACCAACAGCACGCGCAATGCTTCTAATAAATTTCTCATCCCACAACTGAAAGGGGAGCTCGGGTAGTCTGACCTAAATAGGGGCCAGATCAATACTTTGTGTCCCTGGGTTGAAACTAGGGTTCCATCGCATAACGAATAGGGGTCTTCACCCAAAGAACCAGGGCCCTCCCATCAGTATTCGAGTTGTATCGTTCACGTTGTTCAGCCGTATGAGGAAAAACCCACGAGTCAAAACAACAAGTTCCATGTGGCCTTCAGGCTTCCACTTGGCCACTGCCCAATGATGGATAGACTCGATGTCGGGTCTCGATCCTATGAACTTTCCAACTAAAGATAGGGATTTCTTGCTCAGAACCTCTGTCATGACGTCTTCAGGGAAGTTCAGCTCTTTGCAGTCGTCAGAGAGGGTACCGATGGTCGAAGAGTCTGAGAGGCCCTGATGGGTATTCCTTTTGACTTTATCTGCAAACGAAACATTTGGACCTTGAACTGGGCCCAGTCTCTCACATGGGGCCCCATGAAGGCTGAAACCATCGAGGGGATCTCCGAGGAGTTCTTCTACGGCATCCTCATCAGCTGTCCCTTCCTGCCCACCGTCTTCCTCGAGAAGACCAGAATCGGACCCCCCATGACTTGACCCGTGACCACCACCAGAGCTGCCTCCTTTCCCGCTTCGACCAGGTTCAAAAATCTCCCACTCTGCTCCGTTGTGCTCTGCTCCGTTACGCTCCATTCACTCTGATCTATGCAAAGAATATGTGTTGCATAGCCAACAGGAGATTACCACAAGACAATATATCTCACTGCAAAGAAGATGTGTTGCATAGCCAACAGACAGGAAAGTCCTGAGAAAAATCTATCCACCATGGCACCTCAGGACTGGATGGGACAATCACAAGGACAACCATAAGAGAAGATAATAACTATGATTATTCCAAGGGGTGCCAAGGATAAATTGATTTGGGAGTTGAATAGTTCAGGAGAATACACAACAAGAAGTGGATATAATGTTCAACACCAAAATAATAATAATGTCACTAGAATATGGAGAGATATTTGGGATAGCCCAAGCATTCCTAAAGTAAAAATATTTTTTTGGCTAGTAGGTCATAGAAGAATTTTATCCTGGGATAACCTTATGAAAAGGGGTTTTCATGGCCCCTCTCAATGTGTTTTCTGTAATAAGGAGGAGAGTATAGACCATATTTTGGGACATTGCTCAATAGTCTGGAATCTATGGCAATGGATTATTAATATGTTTAGTAAATGCATGGTGATGAATAGCAGAATCAAATATTGGTTAAAGCAATGACAGAGCACTTATAAACGTGAGGCTTTATAGACAATATGGAATACATCAAAAGATACAATACTTTGGACTATATGGCTAGAAATGAATTGAAGAATATTTAAAGGAAATGAAAGCATTTTAGAGGTAATGAAAAAGAAGATATGTTTAGCCATAGAGGAATCTAAACCAACCCTATCAACTCACCCAATCCCTAATTTGGAAGTAGAGAGTCTTGATAGATTGAGTCAAGTCATTAAATGGAATTATGATGTTGGGTACAAGAGAAGCAAAAAGAAGGTAAAAAATATAAAGTGGAAACCACCAGATGTGGAGTGGGTTAAATTGAATTTTGATGGAGCATCTAAAGGAAATCTAGGACCAGCAAGAGGAGGAGGAATAATTAGAAATAATAGAGGAGAGATTTTGTCTCATTATGCTTTCAATAGTGGATTTAAGACAAATAATGAAGCTAAAGCTTGGGAAGCTTTATAAGGGTTAAAAATATGTAAACAAATGAAATGGAATAGAGTATGGATAAAAGGTAATTCTATCATAGTAATAAATGGAATTTTGAGGAAAGCAAAGGCTCCATGGAACATACAAGAGATAATTGTGGAAATTCAAGATCTTGCTAAAGAGTTTGAAGAAATCAGGTTTGTACATATATTAAGGAAAGGAAACAAATATGCAAATAATCTAGCCAATAGAGGGGTTTTGATTGAGGATCGTGAAGTTAAATTTTCCTTTCCATGGTTAGAGGAAGTAGAAAGTTTAGTTGAAGCTGATAAAAAACGTTGATTACCTAAATCAATTAATGATTAAGATTTACTTTAATGTTTTACATTGGTAATATCTTATTTATTTTGTAAAAATAATGTGTTTTCATTTAGACTATTTATTATAATTTTTGTGGTTGCACTTGTTTTTTAGGAAGAAAACTAGCAATCCAAATTTGGTAAAGCGGACTATGATAGTGCAATGTTTTGAAAATATTAATCTAATAAGATGCAAGGCATAGATAATAGAGATGAAGTTTTGACACTATTAAGGCTGCTATAGTAAAATGTCAAGAAAGATGCTAAATTTTGGAGTAATTGTATTCATACATAAATTTGAAAAGATCCTGAAAATGAAAATCAAGAATTCAGATATTTTATGTAAAATGATGTAGATTTCTAGCTATAGCATCTCAATTGATATGAGGTGTATCTATTTGTAAACTCTCAAGATCTAAAGAAGAGAGATGTAATTTTTCAAGGGTGGGGACCCAAGTACAACCCCTTATTATCCAAAAAAAAAATAAAAATAAAATAACATTCGTTTATATACTAAAATATGAATGTAAATAGCTTGAATCATTCATGTACTATGCATGAAGAACAACTTACAATATTAATTGCTCAAAATGTATACAAGATTTATTACTCCTCTTCCTATTACAATAAGATAATAAGATATATGAATTATATTCTATATGTCTTCTTATGGAGCATTGTCTCCATAATTTTGCCATAGTAGTATGACTCTTTGGATACTTGACTATTGCTCTCCATATGCCAAGTCTCATGACTCTTGGCTTATCTAATTTTCCCTTGCATACTTGATGACTCTATAACATTTGCATACCTTTACATGAATATTCTACTTCTACTTGTACACCTAATCTAAGATACTTGTGCATATATTTACATTACATATTTGAACTCTTATATATAATACACTTGTGCACATTTACTTAACCTGCACTTGCACTCTAACTTACATGACACTTGTGCATTTCCTGCACATTATAGCTTTACATGACACTTGTGCATTCCTGCACATTCACACTTACATAAAGAGGGAAATATAACTCACACTCTAACTAGAGACTCAACCCTAATATATTATTTACAAATGTACCATGAAGGTACCATGGGGTACATTAACATGTACCAAATAATTTAGTATACCTCACATTCATTTTAATCCCTTATAACCAATGTTAAAAAAATTTACAATGGTAAATTTGTCATGATATTATATAGGTGGAGCTCGTTTCAATCCCATAACTCCCATATTTAATTAATTCAAAAAATATTTTAAATAGATAAATTTAGTTGTTATTAGAAATAAATCAAATACATGTAAATATGTTCACAAAGTTAATCACTAACATAAAATTAAATAAAAATAATATTGTTAGAATAACTAATATTTATTTTTAAGTTGTTGATAGAGTTAATAATCAATTATTAGATAAGACATAAAGAGGCATTTGTTATAATTTATTAGTGCTCAACATATTTGTAGTATTTTATTGTTTTTTAATAGAATGGTTTTATTCAATATTGAATTTTCAATGATATAAAGATTATATCTAAAATTTCATTATGGTATCAAAGCTAGACCTATGAAATAAAGACACATAATTATTTGGGATATTAATCTAGAAGGGACATCATAAGAATTTGTTGGATGAAAAAGCAAAAGAAGAATAAGAGAGGATAGAATGTTATACTCATCCCAATATATTTGGAAATTAATGTGAAGCCAATAAGTCATAACACTTATTGAATATCCTTCAATTTTCAAAGGAGTTTAATTAGAACTGTAAAACTGTATAAACTATGTTAACCTTTGATGCCTTCAAAAGGTTAAAAAATCAAGTCTAAATATTTTTATCTATTGTTATATTTTTCATAGATAAAAGGTCTACAAAAGACCAAATATAGAAAGTTAGAGAGGATTTTGCTAAAAACCATTTCATAGATATGCTCCAAAGGCTATAAAAGCACATTGTATGGCCTGTAAAGGGTCATGGCAATGTTTGTTTTCCTATGATGCCTATAGGGAAAAATCTTTATGAAAGTCATTATAAATTTTTCATTTAAATTTGATTCATTTAGTTATTGTAAAAATAAGTGATAGTTAGACCCCTTGTTCTTATGCGTTGTTGATAAACAAGCTAATGGTAAAATGTACAAAGAATATTCTCATTGTTCACATATTGAAAATAATAAGAAGATACGATATAATGTAGTAAGAATGGAATGCCATATAGTCCTAAAAAATAGAATCAAAACCTCTTCATTTACTTTCAACCATGAGAGAAAATCACATCTTTAAATATTAAAATGAAGAGAAAATGAGTGAATTAGAATAAGTTAAATTTAATTTCATAGAAATAGATAACCTTTATAAATACATATATGTGTCCAAAATAGGAAAAAAAATGGAAGCTTTAGGTTGGGGTGTCCAACAAAAAAAATTCCATGTAACTCAAATAAAAACACTTAATATAATTCTAACAAATGGTGCACTAAAAATTAAAAAGAAAATCCTTATTTATATCGATGAATCTTCATCATTAAATCCCTATATATGTAGATGAATACTTAAATTAGGATTCTACAAAAAATTTCACTAAACTAAAAAGGAAATCCTATCTATGTGAATGAATCCTTATTATTCCTCCTACCAATAGTGGCTTTGAACTCCAAATATTTTAGAAGGTGATACAACTACTAAGATAGTTGTTGATGAGATGTCCAACAAGACTAATGTGGTAGTTGATCCTATTTGGCAATAAGGTATGAAGTTATCATTATCTGACAAGTCTAGTAGGTATTCATATTGAAGGCATGATCAATAGATAGTTGAAGTTGAATATCAAGAATAATATTGACAAAATGACTAGGTGGTAATTTGGTCTACAATATTGACTCATGATAGGGTTTAAGAATATCACTATTGACAATATAATGAATGGATAAGTGTGGTAGAATATTAAGTTGAAAGGTATTCTATGAAATTGATTGAATAATCACATATTATCCATATCAAAGAGACTTAACCATGTTGTAGTACTTGTATTTGAGACACTACTTGTCCAAGTAAAGTCAAACCTTGTCACCAACCTAAAATGCTGAGAAAGAAAACAATGGTCCATAAGTTACTTTTGATGATATTGAGTCTTTTAAAGGATGGAATTCACCTTAGGCTAAAGAGTATTCAAATGTTGATTGAACATATGTACCTTACCTTGCTCTCTTTGAATATGGAATGCATGAGAATAAGGCAATATAAAGGGTAACTCATATGGAGCCAAAATATAAAAACCAAGATAGATGTCAAAATATAAATGAATAATAGAATAATATACTAATCAGTTGTAGGCATGCTCAATATGGATTAGTCTCAGGTCTCACTTAGTAGGAGTAGTGTGAAAGTATATTCTAAGACTGCAAAAAAGTGCAATTGACAACCTTTGTTTAACCATCAAATAATGGAGGAAAGGCAATGGAAAATTAGGAATCCTAAAAAATTCCACAAGGAATTCCAAAAGTGATCAAAAAAGTTGTAAATTATGATTTGACAGAATGTTAGTGGGAAGACTAAAGGATTTTCATGTCCCAAAAAATTTCCATCCTAATCATGAGCATTTGTTTTTGTAAACAAACATCTATACTTGTTAGGGATTGGTCCATTCTATCTTAGCAAGGAATTATCCTAAGATTCAACTAAGAATATTAAGGTTCCCTAACTAATTTATTTTCCCATAAAAATATTGAGTTCATATTATTCCACTTAGGTCTATCATGGGGTACACCCATCCCTACAACTTACATATGTCTATCTATGTAAGTACACTAGGTGTAATACCAAATTCAAGCTATCATTATTATTATACCCAATGATCTATCTTATCCATTTCATTCTATTAAAAGGGGCATGATAAAAACCACATCCTACATAATTTCATCTATGTAGGTGTAATAAGTGTGTAGGGTTTAGACTATCCATCTCATCCTACGATGATCTAACCTTCCCATAAATTGGTCTCTTTTCAAAACTTAACCCGTGGATATAAAGTGATTAAATCCATTCACCCTCATTACACTATTAAGGTCCATCATTAAATACTTTAAAATAACAATGATAACTAATCCTCCATGGATGGAAAGAGTTTCTTGGATATATCACCAACTCCTAATTCAAAGATCAAACATCCTTGAAGACTTCCTATCAATCTTTCATCAAGAAATACTTGTTGTATAACCCTAAAGTTTTACATATCCAAAATTACTTTAGGAATTTGTATTCCAAAGACTATCTTATAATAGAAATCTAGGCTTCACCCTATCACAAACTTGTCCCCTTCAAAGGTAACCCAAAATGAATTATCATCTTTCTAGTATATTAATACCATCCTTCTTTACTAAATTTCAGGCACATGTTATATAAAAACCATCAAGATCCTTTATGATGCTTTAAAAAATTATTCTAACATCATGCTTTAGCAAGAAGATTTCATTAATTTACCATCCTAACTACTGAAATCCAATCACCTTATCAGAGTCTAATAATATTTCTTGTTTAGATAAATGAAACATCTACACATATATATTTAGTCAAATCAATATCAACTCTTTTCTTTTATATTGCTAAAAATGAAAATAATAATAATCCTTTTTCAACAATACAAATAAACCGATACATAGCTTGTTGGTTCAAATCTGCCCCCCCCCACCACCCCCCCCCCCCCCAAGGGGGGGCCCCCCCCCGGGGGGCGCCCACCTTGGTAAATTATTTAACCATGCTTTCCATAGAATTATCTAATTACATAGTCTTTAAAGTATTTCTCTTCACTCAAGAGAATTCTAGCAACAATAATTATTATATAGATACATCCAAAATGCCTTTAGTAAAATGAATATGCAATTATTTACAAAGTCCATTCCATCATGAACTATAAGAATGGAAACTGTGTTAGAATATATTACATCATTTGGTTATGTTAGATTACTTTAGGGGGAAGTTATCTAGTTACTACATGCAACATAGTAAATGCACAAGTGTCAATGTGCAAGCTGTATATGTGCAAGTTGTCCCTTGCACATTTAGGTAGAGTGTTTTCCAAGGAACCTATCTTCCTACATAAAGGGACTCATACCCTTACTCGAATGTATCAATTTTTCATTCATCAATAATAGATGTTTCTTTGTCTCTCTCTTTCTATTTTATGATGGAATGGTGCTAAAGTCATCAGTGGTATTAGAGCCATGGTAGATCTAGTCTATGTAGGTCAATAGGAAAACCACCATTATCATTGAGTCTAAGTTTTTTTATCAACTTGATGCACCGTTGGACCAGTCACTATCAAAAACTCTCAAAATAGTCTAGGTGGTAGAATTAAGGAGAGCCTTACTGAAATATTCTCAAAGGAGAACTCATTGGAGAAGTCCACTACCAAGGGGAAGCTACTGATAGTGAAGGACTTGGGACAATTATCACCATCCAACAACAAGCCCAAGAGAAGAAGATTTTGGCAAGGAGTGCCAAATCTGTGAAGAAGAATTTGGCAAGGAGTGCCAAATATCAGAAGAAGATCCTGCTTGAAGTTAGAATTCAACAAGAAGACTTGAAGATAGAAGAAGCTCACCAAATATTGGAGATTTGAAGATTACCTCTCATAGCAAGAAGGCACCACTTAAGAGACAAAGACTTCTCCAAATATGTAGCAGAAGGAGGAGAACACAAGAGGAGAACAAGCCATCAAATCCTAGGCTCGTGAAAGAAATTTCAAGACCATAATTTGGTGAAGAAGGAGTTGTTTAGGATAGTCTACAAAGAGCTGCAAGGTCATACTTGTAGCAACAACTTGGTGATCCTAGATACCAAGATCTACATCCTCTACAAAAGCGATAAAA
This sequence comes from Wollemia nobilis, assembly GCA_028583015.1. Taxonomy (NCBI): domain Eukaryota; kingdom Viridiplantae; phylum Streptophyta; class Pinopsida; order Araucariales; family Araucariaceae; genus Wollemia; species Wollemia nobilis. Next base: position 71,950 of record JAQPPZ010003823.1, on the reverse strand, counting down.
GAGCTACAAAAAAGGTATGCAACTTTTTCATGCAAGTAGGTTCATTAATTGGTTTACTTATTAGATTTGTTAGAAGCACCTGAATTTGGATTAAAGTTGCAAATAGAAAATTGGATTACAGTATTCAAAAGTGCAAAAATAAAAAGTTCTTTTTAAGATTCATTTGCACATTAATTAGGAGTTGATTAGATTTCAAAATTGCTTCTATCAACTACCTATCATCTACTTTGGAAAAAGAAAAAGAAGATAAGTCCTACAATATTGATTATAGTGAAATTGTAGAATAACTCTTAAAGATTCATTTTAGGTTATTCTTGATTAGTTGTAGTAAATTTTTAGTGCATTAATTTGAGAGTTGATTGGAGTGATAAGGTGTAATATTAGTGCATTAAAAGTGAAAGACTTGCACTATTATACTACTCTCAAAAATAAATTAGTTTTGTGTTTTTTGAAGGGCACAAAATTTGATTTGTATTAAGTGTCTAAAGACACTATTCAAGCACAAAAATCTGCAACACATTGTAGCCAAGAGAGTCCACCAAAATAGGTTAGAATCCTCCAAAAACTTGGAGAAGAATATGACTAACCAAAAATAGAAGTAGAAGCTTCAAATATTGAGACTTGATGAGTCTCAAATCCAAAGCATTATAGGGTTAATTGCAAGGATAAAAGTGCAAAAAATTGCATCATATTTCTACTTCTATCTAAGATTGGATTTGTCATCATAATATCCAAGCAAAAATAGGAAGGTGTCTAAGCAAAAAGATAACCTCAAAACCCTACACTGCATTCAAAATTCTGCCATACAAATCAGAATACTAGACCTGCAAAAAGGGAGTGCAAGAAAAGGGACAAAATACATCTTATTTACATATATTGATACATTGAGTTGCACTACTCTAACTCATTCTACGTAGGAAAAAGGACAAATTGGAAAGTGCCTCAAAGGTACACTACAAGTAGGTTGAATCAGCCAAAGGTGGCTGAATACTATCATTCTTCCAAGAATATAAAAGAGCCTCTCTTTTGGCTCATCCTCTATGTATCATGGATGGTTGAACCTATAGAAGAAAAAGCATAGGTAAAAATCAAGTAGTGTATAAAGCAAAAGAGTAAGCATACATCAAAGCAAAGGAGCATTCCTATCAAAGAAAGCTACATCCAATCAAGGAGCATTTCTACCATAAGTGGAGCATCAAGGAGTCCTCATCCAAGCACTGCCATTCAAACTCCACTCAAGGGCCACCAAAGCTCCACCAAAGCTCCTCCATATCTCCACCATAGCTCCACCATTAGCTTGCTTGGTTGGAGATATTTCAGCATCTATGTAGAACAAAAAAGAACAAGGTGGAAAATGCATTGGAGAGCCTTCAAGAAAGCATTGATAAAGATAAGGGCATGTAGATTCCACTTGTCACTCCTCAAGAGAAACTCTAAATAACGCTCACAAAAAAGATGTTACAATTCTCTCTTGGTACCCATACTCCATGCAGAAGAGGAATTATGTACAACTAATAGCTTGATATATGTCTATTACAACAAGGAAGTCTCATAAACGTTGAAGAATAAGCATTTCTTGGATAGTGCTCAAAGGAGAATAGAAATATCTCAGCTAAAGGTGACATTTATCACAAGAGTAAGCTCGACATCTCCACCAAATAGCCAAAGCATCCATGGAGTGTTAAAAATTATACCATGACATTTGTCACTCAACTGACCACTTATTAAAGGTGCCTTGGACCTTGGAAAAAGCATACATAGCAACAATTTGATGATAGTTTGACAGATCGATGGTATTTTGATATATCAATGGTAGCTTGATAGATCGATGGTAGTTTAGCAGAAGCTCAACAGTAGTTTGGTAGCGATTCGACAACAATCCAGAGCAAGTCGAGAGTACTAAAAAACACTCTTAGTCAACCAACATTAAAGGATAGCATTAAAGCCAAAGTACACCTTGGGGAATTCGTGCTCAAGAAGGACAGATCTGGCTTCATAAAGGTACAAAGCCTTAATAAAAAATTTCCTCATCTAATTTGCTTTCATTTAAAAAAGGGAGTTATAAGGTTGTAAGTTAAGTTTGAGATATTAAATGAAATCAATATTTTTTTGAAAGAAAAACTTAGGGAAATTAATATAATATTTGCAAAATATAACTTAGGAGAAATAAGGGATACTACTTGGAATTAATCCATTTAATGTTTGCAAATATTAATGTTCTAATTTTCTAAATTTGGGAGTGGTAAGGGTTACAACATCAAACTAGGTTATTGGAAATTAGAAACACTTGAATAAAATCCTAAGGGTTACAAAAAGGGGTTATTAAGATATTTTATTGAAGTTGGAAATTTATATTCTTGTCTCAAAAACATCTCAAAAAGGGACAAAATAAATTCAACACTAAAACCTCTTCAAAATTGAAAAGTGCTTAGTTCAATAGGAGTAATAAGTTAAGAAGTTGATTTTTTGATCTTTACAAAATTTGTACAAAATCAACCAAAATTGAACTATATTTTTACAAAAGCACTATATCATAAAATACTAAACAACATCATGGAGTATTGGTATATAGATTTAGGTGCAAATAAGCATATGACAGGGAATATACATTGGTTAAATTTTTTGAAGAAGATAAAATAAAAGCCAATTGCAGTAGCAGATGACAAAATATATGAAGTAAAATGAATTAGAAATATTCTAGTAAATCTTAAGGATGGAAGAGGTATAGTAAAAAATGTATTGTATGTTCCAGGATTAACCACTAATCTAATTTTGTTTCTCAGCTCATGGATCAAGACTTAACTATTGAGTTCAAGGTTCTCACTGGTAGAAAGCAATGTCAGATCTCTAGAAAGGGAAGAATGATAGCATCAAGATCATATAAAAATGGCCTATTTGTCCTATACACTACTATTCACTCAACTCTTTCAGTCAATGCTTTAGAACTATGGCACAAACGACTAGGACATACCAGTGAGACATCAATGAAGGAATTATTCAGATATCAAATGGTAGAATGACTACCTAGCTTATCTCTAGAAACTATTGTATGTGTATAATGTTTAGCAGGTAAACAACATAGAATTCCTTTTGAACTTCATCAACATAGAACTCAACATCCACTAGAAATAATATATACAGATTTGTGTGGACCAATGAAAGTTGATAGTGTTGGAGGACATAAATACTTTCAGATATTTTTTGACAATCATACTAGAAAAATGTGGGTATATTTTATGAAGTACAAATCAAAAGCATTTAGCTACTTCAAGCAATTCAAACTTCAAGTTGAAAAAGAATTAGGAAAGACCATAAAAGCACTTCGTTCAGATAGAGGAGGAGAATTTATCTCTAAAGAATGTGACTCTTTTCTTGAAGACAATGGAATCAAAAGACAACTTACTACAACATACTCACCTCAACAAAATGGAATTGTAGAAAGAAGAAACAGATAAATAATAGAAATGGTAATATGTATGTTAAAAGAAGCACAACTTGATCACAAATACTGGGTTGAAGAGTGCAAACAACTATCTACATACAAAACATACTACCAACAAGAGTACTCAAGATTATTACACCAGAAGAAGCATGGTTAGGATAAAAGCCCAATATTGAAAGACTAAATATCTTTGGATGCAAAGCCTACATGCATATTCCAAAGCAAAAGAGGACCAAGTTAGAGGACAAAACTGTGATAGGGATATTTGTTGGGTATGATAATGAATCTACATGATACTGAATATTAGATCCATCTACAAAAAAAGTTTATATTAGTAGAGATGTGATATTTGATGAGAAAGTCAAAATCAACATAGATGAATCTAGTGGTGACACAAAAGTTCTCCTAAATCTACCTAAAGAAGATGCAATGAGCATGGAGCCAGAATCATAAGAACATGATACAGAAGCATCAAGTATACTAGAAAAGAACCAAAGGCAAGGATACTCTCAGAGAATCAAATCTAAAAAGGATGCCAGATATTACAGCTACAGGATCTCAAACTCGTAGTATGACCAGAATAAATAGAGGAATGCTAAGTAACATAGTGGAACCAATATCAATTTCTCAAGCACTAAAAAACTCACACTGGAAAGCAGCCATGGAATCTGAATATGCATCACTCAAGAAGAATAAGATATGGGATTTAGTAAACCTGCCTCTAGAAAAAAAGGTAGTGGGGTGCAAGTGGGTGTACAAAATCAAATACAAAGTAGATGGAACACTATATAAATACAAAGCTCGACTAGTGGCCAAAGGGTATACTCAGACAGAAGGAATCGACTATGAAGAAACATTTGCACCAACAACTCAAATGACTACTATCCAAATAATTTACACTCTAGCAGCTCATAAGGTATGGAAACTTCATTAGATGGATGTAAAAAGTGCATTCCTTAATGGTGACTTGGAGGAAGAATTCTATATGACACTACCTGAAGATTTTTCATTCAAGGATAGGAAAATAAGGTATGCAAATTGAATAAATCTCTTTATGGCTTGAAACAAGCTCCTAGAGCATGGAATATCAAGATCAATAATCATCTAGTACATCATAACTTCAACATAAGTACAACAGATCCCAGTCTATATACCAAGAAGATTAGAAATAATATCTTGATCCTCATAGTATATGTTGATGAAATAGTTATTATTAGAAGTTCAAAAAAGTTAATAAGTGATATAAAAAAGGATCTAGAAAAGGATTTTGAAATGATAGATCTGGGGCTAATGAACTACTGCCTTAGCTTAGAGATTTATCAAGGAGAAGATAAAATAGTTATCACTCAATCAAAATATGCAAAAGCCCTTCTTGAAAAATACAGGATGATAGAGTGCAAGCCCAAAGATACACCAATGGAACAAGGAATTCAACTATCCAAAAATGATAAAACACCATTGATTTTAGCAACAATGTATTGATAGTTGATTGGAAGCCTTCTGTACTTAACAAAAAATTGACCAGACATAGCATTTGCAATAAATTATCTTTCATGGTTCATGCAAGAACCAAGAGAAAGTCATTGGAAGGCTACAAAAAGAATATTACAATATATCAAGAAGACTACATATTATGGACTAACTTATATGAAGAATGTCAAAGATTTTTATCTACAAGGATACTCAGATTCAGACTATATTGGGTCTATTGATGATAGGAAATCTACCTCTGGTTATGTCTTCTAGCTCATATCAGGGTCCATATCTTGGCACAACAAGAAACAACATACAATAGCACAATCATCAACTGAAGTAGAATACTAGTAGTAAGAGATACAACCTATGAAGCCCTATGGTTACAATACATATTATCTGAGATGAGAATCAAACAAACTTCAACTATGATATTCTACAATAATCAAGGAGTACTAAACCTGATCAAGAATCCAATCATACATGAAATAATAAAGCATATCGAAGCTCAATGTCATTTCATCAGATAACACTTCCAGAACAAGCACATCATCCTCAAGTATGTTCCTACAGAAGATCAACTAGCAGACATCTTTACAAAGGCACTTGGAAAAATTAAGTTTCAAACCTTCAAAAATCATCTATGTGATTCAAGAGAACTACATACCAAATAATGTAATACAGGAGGGTGTTAGAATATATTACATCATTTGGTTATGTTAGATTACTTTAGGGGGAAGTTATCTAGTTACTACATGCAACATAGTAAATGCACAAGTGTCAATGTGCAAGTTGTATATGTGCAAGTTGTCCCTTTCATAGTTAGGTAGAGTGTTTCCAAGGAACCTATCTTCCTACATAAAGGGACTCATACCCTTACTCGAATGTATCAATTTTTCATTCATCAATAATAGATGTTTATTTCTCTTCCTCTGTTTCTATTTTATGATGGAATGGTGCTAAAGTCATCAAACTAAAATATTTTTCATTGTTCTATGTTCATATACATCTTCATTCTAGTTCTTCTTTGAGTCCTTCATTTAACCACCAAGAAGGAGATGTCTTAAGGGATCAAAACAACCAATAGCATGAGAGTGCAGTCCCTAATGCATGAATTATTTTTCATTGCATACAAATTTTCCATAAAACATAGTCTATATTTTCTTTCTATGTTTTTAACAAATTACAATTGAAAAATATATATTTACTTCTATTTAGAAAAGCTTTAACAACATCCCAAAATAAATCCATATTTTTCTTTTGCAAAAAATGGGCTCGATGCCCCAAAATTCAAGTATATCACAACATCAAATATTTTCTTCCATACCAAAGGAAATCTCATTCTTCCTTTGCTACAAATGGTTTTTCATATCTTTAAAAATATAAAATAGAATCACACAGTCTTACTGCCTATAGACTAGCATATTCCAAATAATTCCCTAAGGAACAGTTATTCAAACTCCTTAGCATTAATTTTCATAAAAAATATTTTCCCTTCATGATTATAAAATAAACCATTCAAAATCACAAATGCAACATATGTAATTGTTGGTCATCAAATCCGCACAGGAAAGGACTTTCGGTGGGTTTGCGCGCCCTGGACCTGCGACCAACATTGAAAGGCCGAGAGGAAGAGATGCCCCTCGTGCCGATCTCCGGAGAAAGGCCGGCTCCTATACTAATCTACTTTTGGGGTTTGAGATAAGAGTGCAGGAAAGAGATAAAAGGAGTTAAGGGTTAGAGAAAGAAATAAAAAGAGTAAGGGTTAGAAGATGATGATTTAAGGTGGGAGAAGAACAGGAAGCACGATCACTCACTAACAACTCGAATAGCAGTAAGAAATACCAAGAATGAAATGAAAGAAATGCAAATGCCGACCTTCCTATGTATCCTCTGGACGGGTTCGCAGGGTTCTCCTCTCTCTCTCGCTGGAATTCAGGGTTCAGAGTAACAACGATTAAGACGAGGGAATAACAGAAACCTCGATCCACCAGGCAGCATAAAAGAAAGCAACAAGGACGTTTTTCCTCTCCTATGTATCCTTCAGGGCGAATTTTAGGGGTTCAGTCCCCGATCGCACACCGGATTCAGGATTCAGAGTCTCAGTATGCGAACGAGAAAAGACAAAAGAATTAAGCACAGAAGGCAGCATAAAAGAGAGAAATGGAGCACAAAAGATCTTTAGTATTAGACGCAGGACATCAAGTTACAACAGCTTTCTAGCAGAAAGTTCCCCCCCTTTTACATTGCAAAGCCTGGGTTTTTATAGAGGACCCGACCCTCTGAGTCATTATTACAAAAATGACGGAGTACACCCTCGGGCTCTGAGAAATCGGCTCCTCGCGGCTGCTGCGACTGAGTTTTCAAATCGGTTGCCGAAACTGGCAACTGTGACCGGGTCAACCATGGAAATATTCATTTAATGCACCGCCCGAGTGTCCCTGGCTTCTGGATGCTGTGCTCGAGTGATCGTTACGCCCGTCGGTTTTTACTCCAAGGATCGTTACGTCCCTTTCGTTTGCCAAGAATGGTCAGCGGACTTATCGGGCAAGAAAGGGGGTACTTATAAGGGGCCTTTGATCACCTTGGGAAGCTGCTCACCTTGGAACGTGGGCCCGAAAAGTGCTTCGCTACATATCCGCCTCGCCAAAGCCTTGGGCCGAAGTAGATTCTCCTTGATTTGTTCTTCACAAAATAATGCTTCGTAGAAACTACTTCGGGGATGTTGAGTGCCGAGCGGATTTCATCTTTGAAATGGGGCTCTTTGTCCTTTGCTGGCAAAACTGCTTCGGTTGGAAAATGTTTCGGCCCGATTCTTTCTCAAAACTACGGTTCGAGGAATATCCTCCCGAAGCATTTCTCTGTTTCTGACACATTGTCATTTTGCTTCGGGCACCACTGCTTCGGGTGAAAACTAGTCGAAGTAGGTGTCGAAAATACTTCGGGCCCGAAGTAGTTTCCTTACCTTGGCTGATTTGGATTATGCTCTCCTCCTTCGACGAAGTCGTTTGGATGCTGCTTCGCAAAACTTTCGCCCGAAGCGGCTGTCGAAAATGCTTCGGGTGCGAAGCGTTATCTTTGTATTTTCTTCGACAAAATTACTTCGCAAGGTTTTCGCCCGAAGTGGTGATTTGAAGTGCTTCGGGCCCGAAGCTCTTTTCACATTCTCCTTCTTTTCTTTCGACGAAGCTATTTTCCTTGGCTTGTTTGGTAGCGAAGCTCTTTCTTCTTCATTTTATAAAGGGGGATAGGGAGAGTCAAAATTGTTGTAACTTAAAATAAAAGAAAAACTTTCAATCAAAGAAATATTATACAAAAATTCTACTATTCTTCTACCCCTTGTATAATGTGACAAAAAGTGTCAACATTCTTGGCGGCTCGCGGGGTGACGAGCTTGTCTTGGCAAAAGAACCCTTTAGTCCTGATCCATTGGGCTACGGAGTCACTGGTCTCCCCCAGACCCTGCTTCTGTAGTCTGCTCCTCTTCTTGTTCTTCTTCTCCTTCTTCTTCTTCTTGCGCGGCTTCTGGCTGTGGCGATGGTTCGAGGCGCTCACGGATGCGCTTCATCATTTTTTGGACATGAGTCCAGGCACTCTTTTGAAATGGTTCTTGATCTTGTAATGCCTTTACCAAAATGTGAAACCGATCAATTTGCCCGATGTCAGCATGTTTGGCCCTGGTGAATAGATCGTCTAGGCAAGCCTTGATCTTACAGTATCTCAAGATGAAATCTGTCACCTGCCCTTCTGTGATTGGTTCTTCCTAGCCATCGATCTCCGAGACATCATTCTCGAACTGCAGCCAGACTGGTTTGAGGTCATCCTTGCTGAGAAGATTTCCGTCATCGTCCGTGAAACTCGGGAAACCCAAGGAAGAAAGGTCCTGAAAATAATTCATTGAGGCGCACTGCTCATTGTCAAAAATGTCCTGGAGGCTTCTGGCTTTCTGAGCTTTTCGCACCTTGGAGAAAAAGGTGCGAACCGTGGCCTGGGTCGTGGACCAGTCCCTAGCTGTCCGGGTCATTGCAGTGACCTGCAGGTCTTGATATCTAGCATTCTGGACGTCGAACGCTAGCTTGAGTCGGCTCCTGGATTTCTGCGTGACCTCGTCTATGACTGACCCTCCCTCGGCAATAGCCCGTCGTGCTTCGGTGACATACGCCAAAATTGAAAAAGCACTGGCGCACCGAGGCCAAAAATTTCTTAGCAGGTGTGCATGAATCTCCTTAATTCTGGCCCTGTCAAACAACGTTAGATCCTCTTTTGCATACAATGGAGCTTGCATCTGCACGATTTCATCCTCAAGCTTCCTGGCCTTCAGATCACTCTCGGTCTGCTTCTGCGCTTGGCTTTCGACTGTAGACTGGAGCTGTTGAACCTGCTAGCTTTAGGTCGAACGTCTCCTTCTTCATGACCTTGCACTGCTCCTCGGCCTCTGCCAACTTGGAGCGGACCCTTGCCAAATCTTCCTCTAGCTTAACATTGGCGGCCTCGGCCTCAATCCTGCGCTGGTTGGCGATAACTGCATGAGCCCTAAAGGTCTCAATTCGGACATGCATGGATGCCGATTCATTATCAACATTCAAGTGCTCCAGGTCCTTAGGTGTCTCTTGATAATCGTAGTCTGCTGGAGTCATTTCATCCAGAGGCTTTTGTACCTTGGGGACCTTCTTGATTTTATGCACCTTTCTGGCCTCTAAATAAAAAATGACGCATTTTTCAACTGATGTCGTCGAGCGCCCTCTTCTTTTCCTTGCCTCCTTCAGTATTTGCTCAATGTTTTGCCGTGCTTGGAATAGCTTCTCGACAAGGGGGCGGTCCTTAATTAAGGACATCTCTGATTTAGACAAGGCTAGATCTCCAGCTGAGGGAGTAAACAAATATAAAGAATGTGCGGGGGATGCCTCACCAGAAGGCTCGACGACAGATGTGGTGGGAATTTTGGCAATCGGGGCTTCCTCACATGAAACAAGGGATTGGAGGGTGGGACTCGACGTTGAAGTGGGATCAATGGTCTTACCCCCGTCACGATCGTGAGGTGAGGCCGGACCAGCGGTAGGTGACGTGTGATGGAGCGATGGGCTAGGCAGGGGAGACTGGTGAGAACTCTCAGCCGTGGTTACGACAAAAATGTGTGAGGCTAGGGCAAGGGGTGGAGAATGCGTACCTGCGTGCCCTCCTGGCATTGTGGCAGTGGTGACTTCTGGTGCAGCCGCATCTTGTTCTTTCTCGATTTCGGCACTTGGCAGGGCTGCGACCTCGACACTTGCTTTGGATGGGTCTGATATTAGTCGCCCAGTGGAGGGGCTTACAAGTCCTGTGCGAGGTCGCTTTGGGTGCTTTGGGGGTGCCAGGGTCTATTCTTGCTTCTTCCTTTTCCTCCTTACCAGCGGTTGTTCCGACCCTTCAGTGCCCGAGTCGTGGCCTCCTACAGGCCCCTGAGGTGATCTTGGAGGTGTAGCTTGGGCCCTTTCCTCTTTTTCCTTTCTCGAAGTAGTATCATCTCTTTTTGGGCTTTCGCCCGAGCCTGGGATAGCTGGAGGGATGAGGGTGGCGAAGGACGAAGGCTTCCACTTTCCAACGTTGGCTTCATAAATTTTTGCGAAGTCCTTGTCCGTTGCCAAGAATCCATAAGAGTTCGTTTTCTGCCGGTGGACCCTCATTATCCACCATTCTCTCAGTTGAGCCACGTCCCAATCCTTTACTCCCTCCTTCAAGTCATCTTTCGCTTTCCTCTAGAAGGTGGAGTTGGGGCTCGGGAGTGAATGCCGATCTGGGTCATATGCGACCTCCATTGGGTAGAATTCGTGCCAGGGAGGTAAGGCTTCCATCCTCTCCAGATGCCATTCCAGATCCTTTCCCCGAGGATTATTCCTTTGTTTCACAATTTCTGGATAGGGGCAAACATGGAAGCTCTTGACCCGTATATGGTCCCTCATTACTCCCAAAGGATCATAAAGCCATTGCTGGGGAATTTGGAGAAGGCCGAACTTGGCAAGCTTCTCTTCCAAGAAGACGTTCTGATTCAGGGCGAACACTTCGATAACTCCTATCCTGAGAGGGAAGTCACAAGTGTGAGCCCATTTCCGACCCTTACCATAGATGGCATTAGTCGCATCGCTCTGCCTAGCGACTTCCAACGTGAATTGATACTCAGAGGGGTAAACTGGCAGTAAGAAGGGCTTCCCTATGAAGCCGAAGATGCGAATCACCAGCCCCTACGTTAGTCGGAAAATATCTCCCCTTTTCTCCCGGACCACTTTGTTTCTCAAGCCAAGGGGAACTCGCGGGGAGGATCCTGTCAACATGTGCATGGCGGGTCCCAAGAATTGCTGATTAAAGGAATAGTAGGACTCCGATCTCAACAGTAGGGGAGTCCACTGATATACGGGCAAAGGACTTCCATCCTTGCCACTTGCCGCAATGGCAACATGAGGAAAACTATTATGTACATGAAAGAAAAGTAACCAAACAAGAAAGGAGCAGGGCGCGAAGCGTCGGCTGGTCCCAACATTCTTCATGCTGGTGAGTTGCGCATGCAAGCCCCTAGCCACCCATTCTCGCCCAGTCGACAAAGACTGGGTTGGAACCGGGTCTCGAATTATCGGGGGCATTGAACTCCCCTCTGGAAATGCATTCGGCCAGGGACACCCGCCATGGGTATACCGAAGCGTCGGTAGATAGGCCTGCCACCCATGCAATGATGGAGAAGAGGTCGACATTTTTAAAAGCTTCCAAGGGAAGGGGCATTTGGGGCAGTTTGCCCGAAGGAAGCCCGCTTTTGAGGCTCTGCTGCAAAAAATTGATCATGTAGCCAGCAGACGTGAACCTCTCTGTTTGTTCGCTCAAAATGATGTTGCGAACCATACATCCTTCGGGTGGGCCCTGCTGTGGCGCAAAAGCTGCCTGTACATCTTCTTTCAAAATTGAAAATAACTTTTGGCCAGATGCGTCTAACACCTGTCTGGTGGCGGGCTGGTAATTCTGCGCGATGGCATTGACCAACTCAGGGCAATGGTGCATGGGGGTGCCAGATACCAGTATATCTGGGAGTAGTAGGTTGCAGCTTGTATGCTCTCTATCGAGAGCCTACTTCTCATGAGCTCAACGGTGCTTCTGAGCTCAGCTACGCTCCTGGACAGCTCTGTATCCCTGATTCTTTCCCACCTGTCGACTGGTGGTTCTAGAGGCTGCTCGTCCTCAGGATCCTCCCTTTCTTCCAAGATGCGCTTATCTGGGTGGAGGCCCGAATCAACGGGCTTTGGCTTCGGCCTCTTCTCATGGCCTTTTACCCTTGGCTTCTCAGGGGCCACTACTTCTGGCTCTTTTCCCTTTTCCTTGGAACTTTCCTTGCCCATTGTTGATACTTAGGGCGACGGGATTTGCAGTATGGAGAAAACTTGGCACTGAAGCTTCAAAGTGCGAAGTGGGAAAAAATTTGCAGGTTGGCAGTGGGGTCCGTATGAGTCGTTGAATGGGTAATCCTCTCGGCTGCTTGGAGTCTGCATTATATAGCCGCCAAAGACAACTACCCGCATTTATGGCCTATGCCACAATTAATCCTACACTTCTCACCTGAGAGATCATCGGTTCATCGGATTGGCCCCACGGTGGCGTAGTACACAGGGCCATGCGTTATGACGATTGCGGCTGCTTTGGGAACGCAGCCGACCGCCACCTGGTACCTGAGGGCAAACTTTTCTCTCAACCGAATCCCCTGAGGATGTACCCGATGCCTTTTCATTTACTTCACCTATTTTGGATGCCTTTTGCGGGCGGTTGTCGACACGCTCCTCTAGGCATGCAATAAATGCTTCTGCCTTGTGCATCTTTGGGTCAGCGAAGCCGAAATCGGAGCTGACATACTTCATGGTGAACCCTTTTATGCTTCGGGCCCGAAGCTTGTTTCCCTTTTAAAAAGCAGCTCGCCCAGATTTCCTTAGGCGAGCATCTTTCATACCTTAGTCGGGACCCTGCTCGGCTAATCGTACTTCGCTGCGAACCACTTTGCATCCACTACTTCACGAACCAAGTTCCCGAAGGAGTTTTTTTTTTTTTTTGGAGTTGCCGAAGTAAAACTCGACTTGAGCTTTTGCAACATTTTATTTATCAGCCGAGCTATTTACACTATTCACAAGCTTGCGGCATAATAGGCCTGCCGCCACCATGAACTCAGCTTCAAGGAATTATCCGATAAACTTGCAGTGACCCGACCAGATCAGATTGAACTTTAGCTGACCTTCGGAGTTCGGATCATTTCTTCCTGAAGTTGTCCATGCTGCGAACAGGAAGCAACGCAGCCGATTTTCATTTCTGCCAGTGCCCAGATTATTGGCGAAGAAGTTCGCCACTTGAAAGCCTTCCTGGGGCATTGGTCTTAGGGATAGCCGAAACCAATACCAGACCCAATGCCAGAATTCTTTGGATTCTTCGAAATAAAGGTCGGGTATAGGTTCTTCCACCCCACTGATATGGTAACAAGGTTCCTCCGACGAAGAGTAGTCCTCCAGAGTCCCTTCGGGCTCATCCTCTGAATCGGACAGGCTTGATGAGCTTTGGCCGAACACTTGCATGCCATCTCTTGGGATACAAAAAGGGTGCAAAAATGTGCCCTCTTTGTTCTCGGGTTCTACCACTCGAGTCTGCTTCTCTCCTCGGTTCACCTCTTGATGGAGATCGCGAGCAGCCATGTTGTTCATTAGGTGGGCCATGCTTGCGTACTCCCATTGTTGGGCTAGTATGAGGTCCGCCTCCTGAGCTCCAAATGACTGCATCTCGGGCCTCGGCTCAGAGTGAGGAATGCCCCATGATGAATACTACGTCGGCCGGACAGGAGCAAGTAATTATCGGAAGAAGCGACGGAGTTTCTCTCCACTGCCACTTTCTCGATAGGAGCAGAAGTTGTTCCGCTCGTATTGCCTCTTCAAATATTTGAGGGAACCTTCGTTCCCCTGATTGCAGTAGAATGAGGCTTACGTCCGGATGGAAGGCCCGAACATAGAAGAGATGGGCTTGGGCGGGCGTCGGTTGGATCTCCAACGGGATTCTCTTCCAACTTCTGTAGAATCGGACGTTGAAGTCCGTGATACCTTCCGAAGGTGCTCTCTTGATGGTGGAGAGGTATGCGAAGAGATGGAAGGGGTCTTGAGAGCCATCGAACGTTTCGATCAATGCCCCCGCTAAGTCATCCCATGAGCAGATGCTTTTGGGCCTGAGCAATCTGTACCACCACAGCGCCCTTCCTTCCAGAGATAGAACAAGAAGTCTGATCATGACATCTTCATGGATAATGTCATGGAGGGTCGCTAAATCGGCAACATCTTCAAGGTGCTCTCGGGCCATTCCCACGGTGCCGCTGTATTTCGTCAATGACTTCAAGGCACTTTTGGGAATCTCATGGTAGCTTTGGATATTCAGGGGCCTGGATCGTTCCAGCTAGGAAAGCTTCTCCCAGCCATTATGATAGCAGACTATGGAAATCACGGTTGTCACCGCTGAGTCGAAGTCGTTAGGTGAACATTCTTTCTCCGCTTATGAGGTCAAGGCTGCTCACCGAACCTTGATTCCTCCGGGATATCTTCTTTCAGATTTGAAAGGCGCCTACGACCAGGAAATCTGGATCTTCAGCTCAATCGAGTCACCAGGTGATTTTATCAGATGAAGACAGGCTAGAGATTCACCGAACTCGGACCTTCTTAAGACATGGGGAGTCCTGGTTACGAAAACCAGGTTTAGGCACTGGTCTTCACGACTTCAGAGATTCTCAGTTAAAACAGAGTCGCCAGATGCTAAGAGTCTTTCGGTAATGAGGGCATCGATTCTCACTACTACTCAGAAGATGAGACTGACCGGATCTCACCGGGAACTTGTTAGAACTACTGGCTCCGGTGAAGACGGGCTAGAAATTTTCTCAAATATGGGACCTTGGGTCCCACCGGGCATGCCAAAAACTGTTGGTCATCAAATCCGCACAGGAAAGGACTTTCGATGGGTTTGCGCGCCCTGGACCTGCGACCAACATTGAAAGGCCGAGGGGAAGAGATGCCCCTCATGCCGATCTCCGGAGAAAGGCCGGCTCCTATACTAATCTACTTTTGGGGTTTGAGATAAGAGTGCAGGAAAGAGATAAAAGGAGTAGGTAAGGGTTAGAGAAAGAAATAAAAAGAGTAAGGGTTAGAAGATGATGATTTAAGGTGGGAGAGAACAGGAAGCATGATCACTCACTAATAACTCGAATAGCAGCAAGAAATACCAAGAATGAAATGAAAGAAACGTAGTGCCGACCTTCCTATGTATCCTCTGGACGGGTTCGCAGGGTTCTCCTCTCTCTCTCGCTGGAATTCAGGGTTCAGAGTAACAACGATTAAGATGAGGGAATAACAGAAACCTCGATCCACCAGGCAGCATAAAAGAAAGCAACAAGGACGTTTTTCCTCTCCTATGTATCCTTCAGGGCAAATTTTAGGGGTTCAGTCCCCGATCGCACACCGGATTCAGGATTCAGAGTCTCAGTATGCAAATGAGAAAAGATAAAAGAATTAAGCATAGAAGGTAGCATAAAAGAGAGAAATGGAGCACAAAAGATCTTTAGTATTAAACGTAGGACATCAAGTTACAACAACTTTCTAGCAGAAAGTTCCCCCCCTTTTACATTGCAAAGCCTGGGTTTTTATAGAGGACCCGACCCTCTGAATCATTATTACAAAAATGATGGAGTACACCCTCGGGCTCTGAGAAATCGGCTCCTCGCGGCTGCTGCGACTAAGTTTTCAAATCGGTTGCCAAAACTGGCAACTGTGATCGGGTCAACTATGGAAATATTCATTTAATGCGCCGCCCGAGTGTCCCTGGCTTCTGGATGCTGTGCTTGAGTGATCGTTACGCCCGTCGGGTTTTACTTCAAGGACTGTTACGTCCCTTTCGTTTGCCAAGAATGGTCAACGGACTTATCGGGCAAGAAAGGGGGTACTTATAAGGGGCCTTTGATCACCTTGGGAAGCTGCCCGCCTTGGAACGTGGGCCCGAAAAGTGCTTCGCTACATATCCGCCTCGCCAAAGCCTTGGGCCGAAGTAGATTCTCCTTGATTTGTTCTTCGCAAAATAATGCTTCGTAGAAACTACTTCGGGGATGTTGAGTGCCGAGCGGATTCCATCTTTGAAATGGGGCTCTTTGTCCTTTGTCGGCAAAACTGCTTCGGTTGGAAAATGTTTCGGCCCGATTCTTTCTCAAAACTGCGGTTCGGGGAATATCCTCCCGAAGCATTTCTCTGTTTTCGACACATTGTCATTTTGCTTCGGGCACCACTGCTTCGGGTGAAAACTGGCCGAAGTAGGTGTCGGAAATACTTCGGGCCCGAAGTAGTTTCCTTACCTTGGCTGATTTGGATTATGCTCTCCTCCTTCGACGAAGTCGTTTGGATGCTGCTTCGCAAAACTTCCGCCCGAAGCGGCTGCCGAAAATGCTTCGGGTGCGAAGCGTTATCTTTGTATTTTCTTCGACGAAATTACTTCGCAAGGTTTTCGCCCGAAGTGGTGATTTGAAGTGCTTCGGGCCCGAAGCTCTTTTCACATTCTCCTTCTTTTCTTTCGGCGAAGCTATTTTCCTTGGCCCGTTTGGTAGCGAAGCTCTTTCTTCTTCATTCTATAAAAGGGGCGATAGGGAGAGTCAAAATTGCTGTAACTTAAAATAAAAGAAAAACTTTCAATCAAAAAGAAAGAATATTATACAAAAATTCTACTATTCTTCTACCCCTTGTATAATGTGACAAAAGGTGTCAATAGTAATATCATGAAAAATTACAATATATAATAGGTATTAGCATTATTATCACAAATCAATAATGGTTTCCTTTAAGCGATGAAACTATCTTTAATTTCACATAGAATTTTTAGCACATTCAAGCAAACTCTAGAATATTCATTTAGCTAAGATTATAAATGAAAAATCGAGATCTTCTCACACCATTCCAACCAAAAAGTAGCTTAATAGAGTGATTCCAAATAGATTTATAGTCATATATAGATTATGGGGGCATGAAATATGCTATCACCCATACGAACATCCATTACAACCCCTTATTTCATATTTATTAGCAATTTGACAACATTATCATGAACTAATTATTTTGAGCCCACAACTGAGAAAATATGTCAAATGATTGGGTGGGATTATTATGAAATAAGGTCAAATAACCTTGAGCAACTGAATACTCACCCTTAGTAGTGTTGTTCCATCCAAACAAATCTTTTTCATGGGACCAGGAGAGAGATCTCATATGAAGGATACCTTGGATATCTTGTCTTTGCCTTTTTGGGATTTGAATAGGCCAGTACTTAATAGGGATCCAATATCTACAAAAATTTGAATTACCAGTATGGTACCGACAGTAATTAGACACCTTTATCCAGTTAGCTCAGTGAAGCTCCTCCATCCAATGCCTCCAATTGGAAAACTAAGTTATTAAAGGCTTGTGAAAATCCCAAGAATCTATCCAAAAATTTGCCTACTGACCATTATGAATGATCCAAAATTAATTTTTCTTTATCAAATCCTCACAAATATTAAGAACTACTAAAATGGGAGAACCTTTGTTAGGAAATTGATAGTGAATAAGGTATTTAGGACTTTTTTTCTCAACATATTTAGCACATATATTATTGGTCCAAAGAGCATTGGGGTTATGCAACATCCTCCAATATAATTTAGTAGTTAAATTTTTATTGTTATTAATAGAATACTAGAATCCTAACCCCCCTTCATTCTTAGGAAGACATAAAGTATCCCATTTCACCAAGGCCCATTTTATTTTCTCCTTAGTACCACTCCAAAGGAACCAATGACTGATTTGATCCAGTTATCGAAGAATAGCCTTTGGAATATTCAACGTAGAAGAAACATAAATAGGAATATCTTGAAGGACTGATTTTACCAAGGTGATTCTACCCCCAGGAGAAATCCACCTATTGGTCCACTTTCCAATTTTCTTCTTGACTTTATCCAGCAACCAATTCCAATATGTTTTTTTTTTGCCTTTGAATATTGATGGGAATACCTAAATAAGTGATTGGAAGGGAGGTCTTTATATATATTAATTTATCCAAGACCATGGATTTCTGTCTAGTAGAGCAGCGAAAAAATAACTTTAGATTTATCTTCATTGATCAATTTCCCAGTAGACTTATAAAAATATCTAATGATTTTATTAATATTAGAAGCTTCCTTAACTGTAGCTTTACCTAAAAGAGTAGAGTCATCAAAAAATTTAATACGGGAGATAGGTCTAGCTCCATGAGCAATGGTAACTCCCTCAAGGGTTTTGTTTTATCTCTTTTTGGTTATAGTCCTACCCAATCATTCAACAAGAATGATGAATAAATAAGGGGATAGCGGGTCACCTTGCCTAATAACTTTGGAAGCTAGGAATGAATGTGAAGGCCTACCATTGATAAGAACTAAGTAGGAAACTGAAGAGATAAATCCCATAATCCAATCCATCCAATCCAAAGAGAAACCAAATTACCTCAAAACTTTGATAAGGAAGTGCCAATCCACTATGTCATAAGCTTTGGATAAGTCTAACCGAATGAACATGGAAGGATATTTTTGCATATCCATGAAATGGATGGCTTCCTGAGCAAGAACTATCTCATATTATCCACATAACCCCCTTGTTTAGGGGAAATAATATTATGCAAAAGAAGCTTCAACATTTATGTCATGATCTTAGTAATGATTTTGAGAAGAACATTACATAAATAAATAGGTCTAAAAGTTGAGATATGATAAACCTCTTGAGCTTTTAGAACAAGAGTAATATAATTTTTATTGATAACCTTCAAAATTTCTTTGGATTTCCTAGCTTCTTCCACCACCTCTAATAAATCAACATGAAGGATATCCTAGAACTCTTGGTAAAACTCAATGGGAAAACCATCAGGACCTGGGGTTTTTCCTTTTTGCATTTTAAAAACTACCTATTGAAGCTCATTGATAGTAACAAGAGCAGTTAAAATAGAGTTCTCCTCATAAGTGATAAGATAAGGGATTGCTTGAAGAAAATTTTGTTAAGAAGCTAAGTCAAGAGGAGTAGCAGTAAAAATATTGGAAAATTAATCAACAACAATAGAGTTCATGCCATCTTCTTACACAAATCTCTTCTAGCTCGAAGATCTCACAACTTTATTTCTTCCTTAAAATCAGATTCTAGAGATGTTTATACTTGGGATGGCATGAACTCTATTGTTGTTGATTAATTTTCCAATACTTTTGCTGCTACTCCTCTTGACTCAGCTTCACAACAAAATGTTCTTCAAGCAATCCCTTCTCTTATCACTTCTAAGGAGAACTCTATTTTGACTGCTCCTATTACTATCAATGAGCTTCAATAAGTAGTTTTTAAAATGCAAAAAGGGAAAAACCCAGGTCCTGATGGTTTTCCTATTGAGTTATACCAAGAGTTATGGGATATCCTTCATGTTGATTTATTAGAGGTGGTGGAAGAAGCCGAGAAAGCCAAAGAAATTTTGAAGGTTATCAATAAACCTTATATTACTCTTGTTCCAAAAGCTCAAGAGGTTGGCATATCTGCTTTTAGACCTATTGCTTTATGTAATGTTCTTCTCAAAATCATTACTAAAATCATGGCGAAAGGTTGAAGCCTCTTTTGCATAAGATTATTTCCCCAGAGCAAGGGGGATATGTGGAAGGATGTCAAATAGTATATGAGATAGTTCTTGCTCAGGAAGCCATCCATTCCATGGATATGCATAACTCTCCTTCTATGTTCATTCGGTTATACTTATCCAAAGCTTATGACAGAGTGGATTAGCACTTCCTTATCAAAGTTTTGAGGCAATTTGGTTTCTCTAAGGATTGGATGGATTGGATTTGGGATGTATCTATTTAGTTTCCTACTTAGTTCTTATCAATGGCAGGCTTCTCTCTTTCCCAGCTTCCAGAGGTATTAGGCAAGGTGACCCGCTGTATCCTTATTTATTCATCATTCTTGTTGATGCTTGGGTAGGAATATAACCAAAAAGAGGGAAAAAAACCTTGAGGGAGTTACATTGCTCATGGAGCTAGACTATTTCTCATCTTCAATTTGTGGATGATCTACTCTTTTAGGTAAAGCTACATTAAGGAAGCTTCTAATATTAAGCAAATCATTAGCTATTTTCTAAGGCTACTAGGCGCTTGATCAATGAAGACAAATCTAAAGTTATTTTCTTTCACTACTTTGCTAGACATAATCCATGGTCTTGGATAAATTAAGATATAATAATACCTCTTTCTAATCACTTATTTAGGTATTCCCATAAATATTCAAAGAAAAAAATGATTGGAATTGGTTGTTGGACAAAGTCAAGAAGAAAATTGGAAAGTGGACCAACAAGTGGCTTTCTTCTGGGGTAGAATCACTTGGTAAAATTAGTCCTTCAAGCTATTCCTATTTATGTTTCTTCTGTTTTGAATATCCCAAAGGTGTTCTTCGAGAATTGGATCAAATCAGTCATCGTTTCTTTGGAGTGGTACTAAGGAGAAAATAAAATGGGCTTGGTGAAATGGGATACTTTATGTCTTCCTAAGAGTGAAGGGGGTTAGGATCCGGTATTCAATTAATAACAACAAAGCTTTAGCTGCTAAATTATATTGGAGGATGTTGCATAACCCCAATGCTCTTTGGGCCAATAATCTCCATGCTAAATATGTTGAGAATAAAAGTCTTGAAGACCTTGTTCGCTATCAACTTCCTACCAAAGGTTCTCCACTTTTAGCAGTTCTTAAGACTGGTGAGGATTTGATAAAGAAAAATTATTTTGGATCATTCATAATGGTCAACATGCAAATTTTTGGACAGATTCTTGGGATGGTCTCAAGCCTTTGATAACTCAGTTTCCCAATTGGAGGCCGTGGATGGAGGAGCTTCACGAGCTAATTGGATAAAGGTGGCTAATTACTATTGGTACCATATTGGTAATTCAAAGGTTGGTAGATATTGGATCCCTATTGAGGACTTGCCTATTCAAATCCTAGAAAGGCAAAGACAAGATATCCAAGGCATCCTTCATATGAGATCCTCTCTTGGTCCCATGAAAAGATTTTTTTTGATGGAACAACACTACTAAGGGTGAGTATTCAGTTGCTCAAGGTTATTTGACTTATGCCATAATAATCCCAACCATTATTATGACATATTTTCTCAATTGTGGGATCAAGAGCTTTGGCCTAAGGTGAGGTTCTTTAATTTGCTTTTATTGCATCGTAGGGTGCTTACTGGTGAGCAACTTATGAAGCATGGTTTTCATGGCCCTTTTAGATGTGAAATGTGTGAAGAGAGCGTAGAAAATATCAACCATATTTTTATTGAGCGTACTTTAGCCTTTGAGATATGGAGGAGAATTGCCACTTTACTTGGCTTACAGTGGTCCAATTTTTTTTACTTTTGAACAGCTTTGGAGGGGTTGGCCTAATCAAGAGGGTGTTGATCATGTTATTAGGCAGTTAGTTTGGATGGGTTCTACCATTCTTCTTTGGAATATTTGGAATGAAAGGAACAACCGAATCAAGATAGGAAAGATATTCACTATATTTGGTAAAAGACCATAGCCAACTTAGTTGAATCAATCCATCAACTCCTTAATCACCCCCAAAAATCCCACCAAAGATGGGATCAAGTGATGCAAAGATTGAATATTAATCCTTCGAAGGGCAACCAACTTAAAGGGAATTTGAGTATTAGTAATAAGGATAGGACTAGAAATTGGCAACCTCCTCCTAAGGATTTTGGAAAAGTCAATGCTGATGGAGCCTCTAGAGGGAACCCTGGAAAAGCATTGTGGGAGGAATTGGTAGACTTTCGATGGCTCCTTGGTTTTTACTTTTTGAGAATTTGGGTATTATTTCCAATAACCTTCTGAGGGGTATGATATCCTTAGAGGCATTCAGAGGCTACTAAGGTTGGATGGGAATGTTAGTTGAGTCGACTTCAACTTATGATTAACTCTTGAAGACTCTTCTAAGAATCATAAGGTGGATTGGAGAATAAAAAGAATTATTGAGAAGATTCAGTTAATCCAGATGGGATTTTTGAAAGTTGATTACAATCGTGTGGTTAGAGATCAAAACAAGAGTGCTGATGCTTTAGCTAATTGGGCTTTGGACAAAGGTGATCTTACTTGTTATGGCCACACTCCTATATGGTGGGCTTCTCAAATTAGGGAAGCTCTTCTTTCTATCATTTCTTTGGATGGCTCAGCTTCAAGGTACCTAGTTTCTTCTTGTTTTTTTTTTGCTCTCTTTGGTTCATTAGTTTTTTGTAGTTCCCTAGCTCATTCTATTCTTTATTTTGTTTCCTCTATTGATTCTTGCCTTAATAGTCTTCTGGTCTAGATAGGTCATTATTTTGTTCATATATATATATATATGTTTTTTTTTTTTTCTTGTTTAGTTTTTTAAGGTGGGTGGGTTCTTTTGTCTTGTTTTGTTTTTGTGTTCTTTGTGTTGTTTTTGTTGTTCTTGTGTTTTTGTTGTTTTTTTTTTTATGTTTTTTGTTATTGTTCTTGTGTTTTTTTGTTCTTGTTCTTGGGTTTATCTTTGTTTGTGTTATTTCATGTTTTTATGTGTGAGTGTTTCTATGTTTTTTGTTTTTTTTTATTTCTGTTGTTGGTTGTTTTTTATTTTATTTATTTTATTTTTCAGGTTTTGGTTGTGTTTATTTTTCATGTTTTTTTTGGGTTATGTCTTTGTAGTGTTTGTTGTTTTTGTCTTGTTTGTGTTTTGTTATGTGGTTCTTGTGTTTTCTATGTGGTTTGTGTTGTGGTTTCTTTTATCTTATTGTGCGTGTTTGGTTGTGCTTTTGTTTTTGACACACTCAAGGAGCATGTTTTTTTATTTTATTTTATTATTATTTTTTTGTTATTTACTTATTTTTAAATTGGTTTTGTGTGTTTGTTTGCTCCTTGAGTATGTCAAAGGTGGTAGGCCAGGTCCGAGTCTTGGGCATTTTTGGTGGAATGGATACCCCTGCATCCTTGGGTCTTACCCAAAGTGGCATCCCTTTTGGGATGTTTTCCACAAAAAAAAAAATAGAGTTCATGCCATCCCGAGTGTAGACAACATCTCCAGAATCTGATTTTAGGGAAGAAATAAAGTTGTGAGATCTTTAATCTAGAAGATATTTGTGGAAGAAATTTGTGTTTCGATCTCCTTCTTTGAGCCATTAAATTCTAGATTTTTGCTTCCATAAGAGTTCTCTTTTTTTCCATTCCTCTAACTGAGTTGTGAATTTAATTTCATTTGCACTTCTACTCTCTGTGAGGGCATATAAATGGATTTTCTTATTCAAATTTTCAATTTGATAAATAACTTCATATTTTTTTTATGAACATCCTCAAACTCCTTCCAGTTCCAAGTCTTGATTTTGGCTTTAATGTATTGCAAGATTTTGGTAAAACAAAACATCGTAGTCCCATACCTAGGTTTACCTTCCTTCCACCATTATTTCACATGAGGTCTAAAGGAACTGTCTCTGAGCCACATTAATTGAAAACAAAAAGGAGAAAATCACATTGGTTTTCCACATTTCCACTATGATTGGCTAATGATCCGAACCAACATTGTTAAGAGTCTTCACTTTAGAAATGTGACCATGGATTAAGAAATTTTTAGAGAGCAAAATCCTATGCAATATCTCTATTATAAAAGCTAAGCCTTACCTTATGTTAGACCAAGTCATAAGGCCATTATCTGGTTGGATGTCCACAATATGGAGGTTTGTAATATATTTATTCATGAGGTCAATGCTTCTATCCAAATTTCTATTTCCCTCATTTTCTCATCAAGAGAGAGGATGGTATTGAAATATCCTCTGATCAAGATCCAAGCTTTAGGAATATGAGAGATACTATAAGTTATATCCTTCCACTATATTATTTTTTCCTCCAAAGTAGTCGGATCATACACAGTAATGCAAAGCATAATTTTGTTGGAATGTCTACTTTGAATAACTATAGCCAAAAGACCCCAAATGCCAACCATATTATAAATAACTACCTCTTTTGGGTCCCAAAGACAAGAAATACCACTAGAAGTCCCCTGGGAACTAAGGGAAACCACTTTTCCAGCTGGCCAAATTTTACTAGCAATAGAGTCCATATCCTCTATTGACATCTTCATTTCTTGAAGGAAAACAAGATGTGGATGATTTATCTAAATCATTCTTCTAATTTCATTTTGTTTTGAAAGACTCCCTTTGAGTCCTCTAATATTCCAAGTGATGATCTTCATTAATACCAGGGCTAAATTTGGGAAGGGCATTAATCTTACCTTCCTCTACAAGGTTTTCACCTTCTTTTGCCATATGACATTGATTGGTCTTGCGACCTGCATTTTGATTAGAATCCATCTTTAATTTTTTTCCCTATTTCTTGACTTAATCCAATTGAATCTTAGATGGCTTCTAAACTTGATGAAATATTGTACACAACCAAAGTGTTACTAGAGGGTTCAACAGAGTCTATATTGGAACCTATATTATTTGAAGTTTTGACATTTAAAAGATTGTTTTTCTTGTGTAAAATTTATTCTTTTTTTTTTCTGTTGAAAATATTTAATTTGTTGGTTTGTCTCTGAGTTTTTACCTTCATCTTTAAATTGTGTTTCTAAGATTTTTATTTCCATTATTTCCTCTTCCTCACTTGGGACATCATTCGTGGAAAGCATTTCAAACATATTATTAGATGACTTTGATTGATCCTTCATAACTACTTTTTTCTGAGTGTTCTTCTTCTTAGGCATTTGAAAACTTGCTGAGTTTATATCTTCTTTCTTTTGATCAGGAATTTTATTTGGGCAAACACTAGCCAAATGACCATATTCATGGAAAATTCTACAATGAAAAGGAATGTTCTCATAGTCCACTACTTGCTCCCAAGTGACTTCCCAAAAATATAAAGTGATATTTTTAGGTAAGGGTTTATCAAAACCCATTAAAACACATATTCGAGCATAAATAATATGTTCAAATTTTTGATTACAATCAATAGTCATCATAAAATTTCCTAAAGAGTTTCCAATTGAAGAAAAAATAGTAGGATTCCAAAATTCAATAGGGAGGCCAAAGAGTCTAACCCACACGGGAGTTGTAGAAGGCATCTCTTCTTTGGCTTTAAATTTAGTATGCTAGGGCTTCATGAAAAGCCTTGCCCTTCCAAAGAACCAGGGACCCCCTTGAAAAATTTTCTCTCTATCTTCATTATTATCAAATAAAACATGAAAATAACCATTTGAATAAATAGAGATTTGTAACTCACCTTTAGTTTTCTAGATTTTTGTAGCCCAAACTTTGAAAGCAGATAGGCTCGGATGAAAACCCACAAACCGACAAATTAGTCCTCTTTTTTCTAGATCTTCAATTCCAGTCTGAATGTTACCCATATCAAGCTTAACAATAAGAGTTCCATTAGTTGTTTTAAGATATATTGACTTCGTTTTCCTAGGATCAATCTTAGGCATTCTCAAAGGTTTATGGGAAGCCCTAAGATTAATATTAGCATTGGGTTGAGGCTGTCCACCATGGAGGGCATCCCTAAAATTTATTTTTGGGGTCGAGTCTTCGAAATTCTTACGGCTGCACCTTAGCACTAGAATCACTTGAGATCTGAGCCATTTTTTGATCAGCTTCTTGAAACTTATTTTGTGATCTCTTTAATCCTTGCCCCAAATGTTGTGGAAAGGTATGGTTTTCACTTTTATTTTGTGCAACAAATTGGAAGCCATTGTCACTCAAGTTCAAAATAGGATCTATTGAAAGATAGATTTCTAACCCATATTGGATCTGCTGCAACATATCTTGCTAAAATATTTAGTAGAAACCACAAAAATATTGGCCTCTAGGGCCCGAAGGCCCCAAAAACCAACCTCTAGAGTTTCTTGCACTCAACCCAGATGAAACCCTTGCACAATTGCTTTCCAAAAATATCGTTCACACATAGGAAAGTGCTAGGATATTTGTTGCTCCAAATGATCTAAAATTTGGTGGAGACATTCTAGGATTTTTCAGGCATCTACCCTCAAAATTTTAGCTCAATCTAAGCCCGAATGAGTAAAATATGGTCGAAAAAAGTTCAAATGTTTGGGTAGTCCTGCAAAAAATGTTTTCTCAAGAAATGAAGACTATCTTTCTTTGGTATCTATGGTTTTAATAACATAGACTTAAAACTAATCTCCCTACCCATATCCCAAATGTATAGGCTAAAATTAATCTTATGACGTCTGTGGTAAGGAAAGAGTATTACCTGGTCTCTTCACCAAGTAACACTATCAAGGCCTCGACATAATTCAAACTAGTCAAATTCCATATATAAGAAATGAACTAACAAAATAATCTAAACATTATTATCTTAAACAAAACAACCCTGATGATATTATATTCTAAGCTTTAGAAGTCTTCACCCAGAAAGTTCTCCAAGAGCTCTAGCCTCGCAAGTTAAATTCACATTTGACTCCCTTCTAAGATTTTTTCTTCAAACTAAATAGCTCCAACTAAGCAACACAAGTTTAACGGTATTCATCACTAGTGATAGCTCTAATAGAGAAGATACATACTCAGTCCATCAAAGAGGAGCTTAAATACATATAGTAGGGTGATAGATATAAATAGAAAATATTTTCACTATTTCTTTAGAGAAGGAAGAAAGGTTCTCATTCCAATAAACCTTACCGGCTATGCTTGTTTCAAAAAATAGACTTAAACTTATAAAAAACACCACTTTGAGCTTTTGAACTAGAATAATGATTCTTTGAAGTCCACTTGAATAATGTAGTGAAATTCATTAAGGTAAGTAATCTTCGATTTCTAGCTCCTATTTTTCTTCCTTCCTTCAATATCTTTTCCTGCTCTCTCTCTTTTCCACACTCCCCTTTTCTTTCCATCTTCCTCTAAAAAATACCCCCTCAATATCCATTATTCAATTTTTTGAAGCATCCTTTGTGGGTCGAGCGTTATCTCCAATAAACACTCACACACCTCCCTTTCATTCGGAGTACATTGGAGGATTACCAACCAACACACATGATATTATACTTTTAGAAGTTCTCACCATAAATATTTTTGGAGATTTTGAATACTATCATCTTATTTGATTGCTAGTTTGATAACAACTCAACATGAGTTATAATAATTTTTCAAATAATCAAACATAGGGTCATTAAATCCTTATTTAATGAATTGCTCCTACGAGAAGTATTTTTCTCTTCCATGGTGGGCAAAAACAAGAATCGTTAATGAAAAACATTCATCATTGTTGAATTTAAACAAGCATAATATTAATCTTTCCTTATTCATGCTAACACAATAATGCCAAACAAAATATAAATATCTTTATATCCTTTCTTATTTTTTTTAAAAGACAAAAAAACAATAAAACCAAACATTTATTCTTCTTTGCAATGGATATCTTTATATCTAAATAAAACTCATCTAAAAGAAGATTATATCCAATAAAATCACATTAAAGAAAGATTATCAAGCAACAAACAAGTTTCACCCAAGATTTAGTATATTTTCCTCATGCAAGTCATGATATGCAACTACATGAAAAGAGCATTTATCCATGTTGCTCTCAAGCCATTCGATGAATAGATCATCACATCATTTCCCTTTCTTGTGGCATCCCGTTCTTGGTGGTTAATTCTTTCTTCCACCCATGAGAAAAATATTTTCCTACAAAAGTGTAAATCCATTAGCAACATCAAATTATTCCATAAAATATATGTTTTACAAGAACCAAACATGAAATAGTCAATTATTCAATCAACAAAATATCATATCAATCCATGAGTCCATCATATGAATAAGTTTGCCAAGGGAGGGTCATGACAAGGATCATCAAACTAGGTCAAAGCAACTGGGCTACATCACTTGCATAACTAGTTTTGTAGCATACGATAGACTTAGTCATCTTGATGAAGCAATCAACAACCACAAAGACACAATTTTGGTATTGAATTTTAATGAAAAAGCATTAACCAAGTCCATGGATATGCTTTCCCAAGGACATCTAAAAATAGGTAATAGAAAACTCAAAACTAGTTTTTTAGTACTTGGTTAAAAGTAACAATAGACTACACAATGTCTCAAGAAGTGAAGAATAACATGTTACATTTGTGACAAATAAAAGAAGCACTACAAATGATGAAGTATATTTTGCTTGCCAAAATGACTACCATAAATAGTAGAATGTGCCTTCATGAGAATAAATACATGGTGATCATGAGGTACACACAACTTATCAAACTTGTGTAACAACCTTTCCTTAATCTAAAAATATTGAAAAGGTGTCAAGTTTAAAGAAGATCCATGGATGTTGAAGACTATGATAGATCTAAGCCAAAATTAAGTTCATTAGGATATTGACTAACCCATGTTTGAAATCCCAAGTGTGAAATCTCAACAATTGTCAATGCAAGAGTAGACAAAGGATAACTCAAACAATCAATAATAGTGTTGGTATTCCCCTTTTACTAAGTGGAATTATTGTAAATAAGAGGCCCACTTCACATGTCAAGATTTTTCATTTTTGTTTTAGGATTGAAGAAAATATAGAGGCAAATGATCAATGTGGATAATTGTCTCTTTGGAAAGGAAAGTAGTATCTCCAATATTTAATTGCTTACACCAATGCATGTACATATTTACCATAAATGGAGTGGTAATTCTATTTTGCTATAAAGAAATTGTTAGAATGATATGCCACTTGATGATCATTCTACTTAAGAATTGGATTGAGTACAAATAGTGAAGCATTTATCTTAGTCTCTAAAGACTAAGAGAGATTAAGCAATACAAGGATAGGTGTTGAACAATTTTTTTATTTCAATATGTTGAAAGCTTATGAATTAGTTACAATCCACCATAAAGAAACATAGAAATTTTTCAATTGATGTAATGGGGAAATCAAATGATATTAGCTCAATCGGTTAAATTCCTTGACTTTTAAGGAGGAGACCAGGTTTGAATCTTGTCAAGTGATACATGAATAATATCCAAGTTATTGTTATACCACTATATGGTGATGATATAATATAGGTGGAGCTTGTTTCAATCCCATATAACCAATTAAAAAAACTAATGTAAAGAGGAAGCTATATTGGAGTGAACTAAAGATGAAATCATGATAAGAGTTTACAAAGCCAATAAAACTCTATAAATTAGTGGCACTAGAAGGAGTTAACTACTTGATAAGAATGTCCACTTTGGATGAATCCATTTGAACTCCATAGTATCAATCATGAAGCCAATATAGGATATGGATGTCTAAGCAAAAGAACACTTGGGATGGTTGGAATATAGTTCATTCCTCTAAAGTATGGAAAGAACCCAATCTAAGTGCTTAAGAATTTGCTTCCAAGATTTAGAAAAGGTAAGAATATCCTCTATATATAATCAAATACTTATTAAGAAATTATTTGAAGATGTAATTCATCAGTCTCATGAATGTGGAAGGTGCATTTTTTAATCCCAAAAGGCATTATGTAAGCTACTCAAGAAAACCCATTTTATTTTTAAAATATACCCTCCATGAGTCTTGCTATCAATATTGGAAATAAATCATGTACATTGAAGCTTCTCAAGCATCTCATAAATATAGATAAGTGGATATCCATTCTTGTTGGAAACTTTGTTCAATGCTCAAAAAACAATACAAAGACCATGCATCATATTTCTTCAAGACCAACAAGATCAATGAGGCTAAAGGAGAAGTACTTGGCTTGATGAAGCCTTCATCCCAAAAACATGTGATTTGTAATTTGATTTCCTCCAACTAAGGTACCAAATTGTGATACACTATAGAATTTGGAAGAGGAACACTTGGAAGAAGATCAATTCTATGATTAATTTCATGATTTGGAGGGAGTGTCCAATCCTTAGATCATGATGATGGTGTATTAAGATCAATCCTTGGATCATGATGATGGTGTATTAAGATCATATTGTTGAGTTGACCATGCAATTTATCATAAGTTTTATCTTCATTATATGTTTTTATGGGAGTGTCATGTGCATCCACATCAAAAGATCATATATACAAGGTTTTATTTTTAAGTTAAAACACTCTTTATCATATCCCTTTTCATATAATACCTTGTAGTGACCCAATTTTGACACATTTCACCAACCTTAAAGTCCTCTAAAATTCATCAATTAAAACTCCTTCAAAAGCCTTTAATCAATCAAATTAAATCAACCTTCTTCATACCCAAATTTAGTAAATGCCTTGAAAAGTAATGTCATCTTTGGGACATCATTTTTCATAGCAAATCTCCATAAAATTTCAAAAAATAATTCCATTAAAATGGGCTTGAAAAGAGCTTTCCAATGAGTATAAATATAATGATCAATGCCTCAATTTGTAAGAAAATGACACCTAGGCAAGACAAAAGCAATAGAATCAGATATGAGCAAAAGTTCTAGGGTAATGCTTTTGCTGAAAGGTGGCACTTTTGTGCCTTTGAGTAATTTTTAATTTTGACTACAAAATAGTCAAATTTCAAAAGCCTTGACAAAGATCAAAAGTGCTACCCCAACACTTTTGTTGGTATGAGTAGAATCTCTATAGGCATGAGCCTCAGGCATGTTGATTCTTTCCTCCACTCTTGAGCATGATCCCCCTCACCTCAGGCCTATGAGATTTGAATTCCTCTTTCCTTAATGACATATTTGATGACTCCTTCCTTCCAAGGGAGCCCTTAAATAGATCCCATGGGATGGGAATTCAACAAGCATTCTCAAGGTATCCAAACTCTACCAAATTCTCCCCAAATATCTCTCTTTCTCATCCTCTTGCATTGTGAATATCTTCAATAGCATTTGGGGTCAAGTGAAGCAAAGCATAAGGAATTGGGGCAAGGCTACATCCTATTGTTACTTCTATCAAGGAGGAGTTCTTGGTTGAGAGGAGAAGACTCTGCTAGGATTTGGTTGTAATCTTCCATTCCTAGTTTACTCTTCTCTTCATTTTGCTTTCTATATAATGAATTATTTCATATTGCTTTATTGATCACTTCTTCATTGTAATATATAGCTACTAACACTTGTTTATGGTGTTTTATTTCTTATAGCAGTTCATTTTATATATCTCTAATCTCTTTTGCAACTATCAATCTTGGTTTATGCTTACTTTGTCTTGTCTTGTAGGCATTTATAGCCATTACATTCTTATTTTTATTACTAGTATTTCTAATCATTCAAATATCCTTGTCTAGTGCTTTTCTAGATCTTTATTACTAATTTGTAGCACCTAATATTGTTTTGTAACTTTCATTGTTTAGTCATAGCTGATTTGTAGTCTTTAACCATTATATCTTGACCTATTTATGTCTAGCTTGCAACATCTAACCCTTTTTTTGAGGCCTTAGTTGCATGAGTATCAAGATAATTATCTTCTACTTTGTCATATACTACTTGGAATTATATTCACACTTTTTAGATCTCATTTAATCTTACTTTTGCTTCTATTATTCGCTCATTTATATTCAATTTGTAGTACCTAACCTTGTTTTGTGATATCTAGGCTTTATTTGTAAGATTTTGTTGACACTTCCTTTTCTTCCTAGTATTTTGTAGCTCTATTCACTTCCTAGGCATGTTTTGTAAAGCTTAGATACCAATTGGTATAATTTTATAACTATTTAGCATTTAGACACCTTCAATTAGGATTTAATCATCCTCTTATATCCCTTCTCAACTTTTGGGACCAAATTTGCATCAACTTAGGCTTCTAGAATATTTGTTTCTCAGTTATAGGAGCATAAGCACTAACATTTCTAGAAACCTAACACTTCTTCCTATCTATTTTGCATAGTGCAAAAGTATCAAGGTTTGTAAAAGCACTAGGGCAACGCTTCTAAGCAATTTTAGCACTTTTGCATGCATCCATTTTTATTCCACTTTCTAGAATTCTAAATTTGTCTTACAAAAAGGGGGTATAATTAGTTTGGCCAGATAATTTACCACTTTTCTATGATCAAATAAACCCTCTAAACCTAGCTATAGTTGCTAGTTTTCAAAGTTTTATAGGTTCTAGCAAAAGTGCCAAGTCTCAAAAAAAGTGGTAGGGTAGCACTTCTGCATAGCCATCCAAAATTAGGTTTTTCAATTTTGGGACCTTTTTGTTTGCCTTTTGTAGTTTGAATTTGTCATTTTTACTCTCTGTGACTATGTTTTTCTGATAAAATCCTAAATTTCATTGTTAAGGAACATTAGGATTTAGTTTGAAATCATTCTTTTAAAACCTCTTTAGGCAAGTAATTGAAACAACATTTAGGTGCACTTGAGAATATTATTTGATTTATTATAAAACTTGATATACATTCATATTTCAACATATTTTTGAATTTTTCTTTTTTTTTTTTTTTTTTTTTTTTTTTTTTTTTTTTTTTCTTTTTCCTGTTAGTTTTACCTGTTTTACCTTTGAGTTATTTACATTCATATTTCAACATATTATTGAATGTTATTTGATTTATTATAAGCCTTGATATAAATATTAATTTGCTCATATTATTCTACTCATATTATTATTTTGATATTTATATATTGTGACTATTATATTGGGTCCTATGGAATATAACCTATGATATTTTATGGTAGTATATGGCCTTAAAAGCCATTAGTGGTATCAGAGCTACCACCAAACTCTGTCCAAATTGATAGAGTTCATTTTTAGCCACTAGTATAAATTGACTTTATCCACATTTGAAAAGGTTGATTAAGAGTTTGTATACTTTAAAGGTAGTGAGACTTGGACTCTAAATATTATATTGAGTAGAAAGGCTAGAGTCTTTCCACAGTTAAAAAATAACTAGTGAAGACTATGACTCAACTATAATAATTGAAAGGCGAAAAAACTTTAAGATAGTTGATCATTCAAGGTCATAGCCAAACCTTGATATTGAATTATTATTGACGAAAATTGGAGATATAAGGACTTTTTCAAAATTCACCTTGACATTATATTTGAGTAATTATAGATTTCAGAGAAAGAGTTGCAATAGAGGTCAAGTTACAGAAGTGTGAGAAGCTTCCTACAATAGATAGAGAAGAATTTCAACTTCTAAGTGCAAATATAAGAAAGTAGCATAAAGGAAGAAGATAGATAAATCATTCTCTAATATATCAGTTATGAATAAATATAAAGAAACACATAACTTAATTTATATAACTTCAAGCATTGGATTAGAATCTATATTTGTTGAAGAGCTGCAAAGTATCAAGATAAGAAAGAATATATTCATGTCATATAGACCTTGACATTGATAGAGGAAGAAATTGTAAGAATAAAAGAGATTCAGGTCATATAGACCTTGACATTGATAGAGGATGAAATTGTAAGAAGGAAAGAGATTTAGGTTATATAAACCTTGACATTGATTGGAAGTCATTGAAAGAAGAAAGAAGATTCAGGCCATATCCTTGACATTGCCTAAAGAAGTTGAAGAAGATATTATAGTAAAAGAGAAGAGCATAAATGAAGGAGAGAAGTGCATGAAAGTAAAGGAAGGAAGAAGAGTTTAATATAGTAGAAAGAAAGAAGAAATAAGCAAAATGAGTAGAATAGAGATTATTGAAGAAAGAAGAATAGATATTATTGAAGAAAGAAAGAAGAATATAGTTTTGAAAGAAAGAAGATATACTCAACATACAACAAATCTAAAAGATAAAGAGTCACACGTTAAGTAGTCCATGAGATATGTAAACATTTTAGTGTCTTTTCTCTAGCAATATTTCATCTCCATTCATATTGCACACCTATGTGTTAGCAAAAAAATGAGAGATCAAAAGTAAGCTAAAGGAGGTAAAAGGAAAATTTATTGAGTATCCAAGCCCTAACAATGATATAGCAGCAATAGAAAATCATTTCAGAGAACAATGAGTGAACAAGTCAAATGATTAGGGATCAAGCAACATCTCACAATGTGCAAGGGGCCTTGTAATTTATAATAGTTAAGCAGAGGCCTATTAGTATCTAATAGTAAGCAATAGCTTAGCAATGTATTGTAGCAAACAAAGAAATTCAATACAAGCATTGGAAAATGGACTAGAGAGATATTACAACATATAGTAGCGATCTAAGTGAAGTATAACGATGTATTGGAAGAGTATAAGAGATTATGCTATGAACTAAGAAGCTAAGGAAGTGAAATCATCAGTAAAGAAAACATAACAACAAAGGAGAGCAACACAAGCTTGAGGTATGAGCAACAATTCACAACAAACAAGAAGCAAACCAAGAGACAAAAAAGTAATGATCATGCCTGAGTAATGCATTAGTATTTGGAGTAGAGTAACATATGCAACAATTTTTGGAGTAAAGTAACGCAATGCAATAATGTTTGGAGTAGATTAATGTATGCAATAGTGTTTGAAGGAAAGTAACACAAGCATTAGTGTAACAACAACATCCAAAGTAACAAAAGCAACAACAAAAGCACAAGCGTAGCGGAAGCATAAGAAGTAATGCATTTAACATCTAATGATTGGTGGAACAAAATGAGCACTTTGTAAGAACCTGACTGATTTAAATGACTGGCAGTGAGCATCCTCAAAGAGTCGTTTGGTGAAGAAGAAGAATGTTTGCCCTAATATTAAGCATTGGTTAAGGACTTCAAATGTTGATTAATCCAAGGAGTTTGAGCGTCGATTAATTAATCAAAGGAGGAGTTCAAACATAGGAAGAAACTTTTGGAATTGCATCGTATTGAAGCATCTAATAAGGTATGCAATGTTAATTATGTTTTTATTTTTTTATTAGGAGTTATAAGGAGGTATTAAGAAATGTTTGATAAATTATAATATTAGGATTTATAAGGTATATTTTAAAGTTATTTGAATTTTTATTAAAGTTAAAGTTTTATTTTTTGGAAAGTGTGGAGTGATAAGGATTTCTACTTTAGTTATTTTATGATTTTATTTTTTTAGAAGATTTTATTTAAAAATAATTGAAATTGAAAATGTTTGAAATTTTGCAAATTTAGTTTTAGGAGTTAAAAGGTTTTCAACATCAAAGGTTAGGAAATAAAAATTTGCAAAATTTATATTTATACTTGGGAGTCATAAGGTTTACTACTCCATAGGAATTAAATTAAATTAGTGAAACCTAGGAGTTATAGTGGATGAGTTCCATTATGTCTAACAATAAAATTTTCCTTTCTGAGTCACAACTTTTAAAAGGACCAAATTTTGCATCATGGAAAAATAAAATGAAATCAATTCTAGTTGTAGAAAAACTTTGGGATATAGTTAGTGGAACAAAGACAAAACCAGGTGAGGATACAAGAGAAATACAAATATTTGAAGAAGGTGATACTAAAGAACTTATGTTGATAACATTTGGAATAATTGATGAAATACAACCTTACTTAAGTGGAGAAGAAACTTCTATAGAAGCATGGAATACTCTATGCAAAATATTTGAAGGGAAAAACAAAGCTACTATTCTCAATTTGTAATCACAATTGTATTCCTTAAAATTCAATAGTGGAGAAAGTATAGAACTCTTTCGTTGAAAAGTAGCAAATATAAAAATAAAACTATTAACACTTGGAGAAAAAGTAGAAGATAAATTTCTTGTTCAAGTTATATTAAGAGCTCTACCAGAAAGCTACAAACATCTAGTTACATCTTTACAAATCTTAAGCAAAGAAACTATATTTGATGAGTTAGTCAACATTCTACAAGAATACAAAGTAGAAAACTTAGTCAAAGATGAACTGACTAATAATGAATTGGTATTTAAAGATAATACACAAGGTAATATTGCTTCAACTTAAAGATACAAATCTAATTGAAATTCAAGATATTGCCAAATATGTAAGAAAAAGGGCCAAAGTACAAATTTTTGTAGATACAATCAAAGAAATCAGATGAACATAAATAAAGGTGATCAAATAAGTAAACTAGTACAACAAAGACAATATCAATATCAGTTTTGATACAATCCCCAATGATGTTAGTGGTTTTAAAATCAATATCAATAGTATCAATATCATTCTCAGTATCAATTTGGTCATCAACAACAACCACAATTGCAATACAAAGAAGGTAATCAGAAAGAAAATTTAGATCAAAAAATTCAAGAATTAGAAGAACCATCTGAAGAAAATGAATTCAAAGATTTTAGAGTAAAACTTTTGATAAATGAAAAAAATACCAATGTTGTAGAACATCATAATACAAGAATTGAAATTGCAGGAAAACAATTAGGAAAAATCAAGACCAAGAATGAAAAGAACAAGATAAAGAAGCAGAAGAAGAATATCAAAAAAGTCATTAAGAAGAAAACCAAACAAAAACAAGTGATTGAACAAGGACCTAATAGATCACTTACTAAAGATTTTCACTTGATGATTGAAGACCAAGATGAAGACCATGATTGAAGATTAAAGTCTTCAATAACCAAATAATGTAATACAGGGGGGTGCTGGAGTATATTACATTTTTTGGTACATGCTAATGTACCTCCATGGCACCTTTATGGCACATTTGTAAATAATAGATTAGGGTTGAGTCATAGTTAGAGTGTGATTTATATTTACCTCTTTATGTAAGTATGAATGTGCAAGAAATGCACAAGTGTCATGTGAGTTAGAGTGCAAGTGTAGGTTGAGTCTATGTGCACAAGTGTCTTATATGTATAAGAACAAATATGTAATATAAAGATGTGCACAAGTGTCCAAGGTTAGGTGTGCAAGTTATAAAAGTGTAAGAGTCAAGTATAGGTGTGCATATGTTATAGTATCAAGTGTTCATCAAGTATGTAAGTGGCAAGAAGATAAGCCAAGAGTCATGAGACTTGGAATATCGAGAGCAATAGTCTAGTACCTGAAGAGTCATATCACTATGGCTATATTATGGAGACAATACTCCTTAAGTAGAGAGGAGAATGATCAAGATCATTATTATCATATACATTTGTAAGAGAAAAAGGAGTAATAAAGCTTGTATACATTTTGAGCAATTAATATTGTAAGTTGTTCTTTATGCATAGTACATGAATGATTCAAGCTATTTGCATTCATATTTCAGCATATTATTGAATTATATTTGATTTATTATGAGCCTTGATATACATATTAATTTGCTCATATTATTCTACTCATATTATTATTTTGATATTTATATATTGTGGCTATTATATTGGGTCCTATGGAATATAACCTATGATATTTTGTGGTAGTATAATGCTTAAAAATCCATCGCTTTCATATCTTCTATAGCTCTCTATTATGCTATAAAATACTAAAACAACCTCATACCCATCAAAACCTTGTACTTTATTGGAACCCTCTTGACCATTCATTGTTGAATTGAAATCCAAGGATGGACTTGTACAAATTGAGGCCAATGGAAGGCCTAGTTTCATGCTAGATATTTTTTCCCTTGAATTTTATCAGTGCAACCTCTCCACCTAAGAGTGGGAGGTACTTCTATCAAAATAAGGGCTTATCACTAGCAATATGTCTATTTTGACAATAGCAACACTTATATTGCAATATGTGGTGGTGTTCCTACATATTTGAAGTGTTTTTAAGAAGAGGTTCTTGCACTATATTAATGTCATGCCCACTTTTGTGAGATTGGTAAAACAATTCCAACAAGTAGAGTGTTTTAGTTCCATTACCTAATTAGAGTATGAACTCAAGATGCTTATCCCTAATATAAAGGAGACACTTCTTATAAAACTTGATTTCCAAAGAGGATGCAAGTATTTGAGACATTTAGATACCCTATAAGGAATGGACATTGTAGTATACTTAGTAAAATAAGCCAAGGCTACCATCTCCAATGTCTCCATTGAACTTAAATAATTGCCTCCTCCATATAACATTGGTATTATTTTACTACACAAAATTTCATAATAAATTAACCTAGGTAAATTTTCTCCCTATTCTTACCATCCACAAACTATTGAACTAAAAGTATCTTGTATTTCTACCATGTTTGAAGCTCACAAGCCATATCAATATATATAAGAAAGATATATACCTTGTTTGAGATTAAAAACTTTAAGGATGTTACCTAGCAATGAATTTGTTTCATTTTTTGATTCAATGAATGCCAAACTGCAAACTCGATAAAATATTTTTCCAAAATGCATCCTTTATCATGTCTAGTTATTTCTATACATATTAGGTATTCATTTAAGGTTGGGTACTTCTTGTATATACGTTACAAATACCATTTATTATAAGATGTCATTATGTACTGATCATTTAATTTTTGATGTAGACTTTCTGAGTTTGGAAGCTTTTGGTGTATGAGTTGACAACGTGATTCTTTATATGGAAGTATTTTTTCACATTTGGTTAATTATACATTGCTAGTTTTTATTGAGCAATTTTAATTTTTATATTTTTAATAAGATCCCATTTAACAATTATTTTTTTAAGAAAAAAATGGGATTGAAATGGGCCCACCCATATTGCATCATCACCAAAGAGTGGTATTACAAGTTGGCTATTTAAGCATATATCTTTTTGGCAAGATTCGAACCTCAATCTCCTTTGTCAAAGTCTAAGAATCTAACCAGTTGAACTAATGCCATTGGATTAAAACTTTGAATTAAAAACCCAGGTTTTTATGAGGGGTACCAACCCTCTTATTCCAAGGTTTGAAGTTGGGTCTTTTGAATGAATACCCAAAGATATACCACTATGATATCCCTCACGAGATTCCATTCAACAATTATAGTTTGGTTTATGAATTATAGTTATAGTTTTATTTTATTAATTTGCATTGTGTAGAAAGATATCCCTATTATTATTTTTTAATTGGCTATATGGGATTGATATGAGCCTCGCTCATATTATATGATAATCATACAATGGTATTACCATACCTTAGTAATTATCTGGTTATCTCTTGGCAAGATTTATATTTGAATAATCTCCTTAAATATTGAGAAATTTAATTATTTGAGCTCATGTCATTTTATTAAATGTTAAGGTTTACTTATGGCATTTGAACTTTGGTTTATGATAAAACAATTTTCACACCCAACCATTTACCCTAAATCCCAATGGATAAAATGTTAGTATTTATCATGTAACTCAACCTTAATTTAAGTGTAAAATTCTTCACTCTCGATGAAGATCAACACCGTGATTGGCTAAATTATTTGCTACATGATTTCCTTCTCTATGAATATGCTCACACTTCAAGAGAGTGCTTCCAATAATAGATGATGAACATCATCAATGATATTATTTTTTATTCAATTCCCACATCCATTTTTGTTGATAGCATTAACGATAAATTATGAATCCCCTCAATCAAAATATATTTCCATCATTTTTCTATTGCAATTTTAATCCTTGTAAAAAGTGCCCTAGCCTTTGCATAGTTGTTAGTTGAAGTTCCATATGATTCTAACTAAGGATAATTTAAAAAATTCTATTATCACATATGACTTTGCCATGTATTTTAAAATCTTATAACAAAGTTATTACCACCTCTTTTTCTACAAATGAGACTTCTCATGTTGAACACTATATCTATTAGCATTCTAAAAAAGAAGCAATAATATAGTTCCAAACTTAGACTTAATTTTGAGATTTATTTTAAAAATTCTATTATTATTTTCAAGCCATAAATTCTAACAAATAATAGCAAGATCAATTCTACACATAATACATAATGATTTAGCTTTGAAATAATTAATCCAATATTTCATTAACTCTTTTAATGTTGATGGGGCTACCTAATATTTTCATATTTTTAGAAAAGTAACCCCAAATAGTGTGAGCAAAGGAAAAATGAAGAAGTAAATGATCTAATGTTTCTAAATCCTTCTCACACAAGGCACATATGAAACTCCCATGACATCCTCTTCTTTGTAGAATCTCTCCTATAAGAATCTTACTTTGAACTACTAACCAAAGGAATGTTGAGGCCTTGGGGAGAGCCTCTCATGACCAAACATTCTTCCAAGGAAAATATTTTGGAGTAGAAATTTTGATTGCTCTAAATCCTCATATACCAACTTGATCGAATATCCACCATTTTTTGATAGATTCCAAAAAATCCCATCCTCATGTAAAAATTGACAACTAAAATTCTTGAAGTATCTTTTGAAGTTCATCTACAATTTGTTTGAGTTCATATCCTCTAACCATGTTACTAATATAAATCCATAATTTGGAGTTGTTTCTCATATTGATATGGTCTTTGACCTTTAGATATTTACAAGATAGTCATGCTCAAGCCAATGGTTTCCATTTTTAGTCAGAGATAAGAGGATAAGACTTCAACCAAGCATAAAACCAAAAAATTGCACAATCCCCTCATTGAATGACCATATAATATATTTATTTATCAATTGTAAACTATTTGATATGAAGTTCCATGTTGATGATCCTTTAGGTATGGTTCTTTTCATAAAAAAATCATTGTATCAAGAAAACTTGTATATTTTTGAAGTAATATTTTTGCCCAATTATTTCCTTGATCTTTGAATAATCTCTAACCAAGCTTTACCCCTAAGGCTAAACTCATAAGTCTGCAATTCCATAAGCCTATTCCTCCAATATTCTTTCTTTTGCAAACCCTATCACACTTACAAAGAGGAAACTTAAATTTTTCCTTGCATCCTTTTCAAAGAAAGTCTCTTTGAATTTTATCAATTGTTGATGCTATACCTACTAGAAATCTTGAAAGTGACCTCATATAAATAGAAATGGATTGCATTGTAGTCAATATGAGTTGTAGCCTTCCATCCATGGTTAAGAACTTACCTTTCCAACCTATCAAACAAGCTTTCATTCTATCCAAACAAGAGACCCAAAGATTATTTTTATTTCCTTTATGATACAAAGGAATACCCAAGTAGGTTGATGGAAATTTTTTAATTTTAAACCCTAAAATATCCATAATAATTCATTGTAAATCTAGGATATTGTCAATAAAAAATCTTTGATTTTATAGTATTAACCAGTTGTCCAATAGCCTTCTCCTAGCATGATAATATTGATTTAAATTCCATAGCCTCATCAATTGAGGGATGGCTTAGAAGAAAAGTGTCATCAACAAATTGAAGATGAGATTTGAAGGGACCATTTTTTGCAACTTGAATATCTTTGACTTTTCCTTCTATTTTTACCTTTGAAAAAACTCTCCCTAATACCTCTCCCTAACAAAATTTAATCCATTCACACCAACTATAATCAAAACCATATTTTTTAAGAATATCATGTAGAAAACTATAGGAAACCCTATTATATACTTTGCTCATATCTAATTTCATAAGTGTACCTATATTTTTCATGGAATGAAGAGAATGTATGGCCTCATGTGTAATAATTATACCATAAAGAATTTATTTACCACAAACAAAACCACCTTGTTCTCTAAAATAACATAATCTAGAATACCTTTCCACCTATTTGCTATAATTTTTGAAATTATCTTATAAATCATATTACAAAGGCTTATTGAACAAAAAGTATCAAAATATTTTGTCTTGCCTTTCTTGGAAACCAATGTAATAAAAGTGGTATTGATCTCACTTATTATAGCCTTCCTTTTTTGGGCCTCTTCAATTACAACTAGCATATCACTCTTTAATAAATCCTAAATATTTTGAAAGAGAAAATTGCTTGATGTAGCTCCATATTATCTTCTTCATCAAGATTTAATTTTTTCCTTGTGTGATAATTGATGGATTATATTGCAAAATCTTATCTTGTACCTCATTATCTTACCCAATATCTAGAAAAATATTTTTAAAATTAATAATTGCTTCCTTATATCTTCTTCTTCCTCAAATTTTCTTCCATTTGGAATTAAAATATGTTTGATGTGATGATTTTTTTTGTTTTTGTTTTGTTGTAACATGATTTTTTTTTGCATTTCTATCTCCTTCCTAGAGCCATTTATCCTTATTTGAAAGAATGAAAAATAAATTATATCAATAGAAGCTAAATTACAAAGTAAAATGAGCCAGTCAAGAAATAAGGGAGAAAGAGGAGCCTCCTCCAATACCTCTTGGCTCAAAAATTACTCATACACTTGGTGAAAGTGCTATCGTCATCCTCAATACCTATCTCAGTATGGGCCCTGATTGGTTTTGAACCTATCTTGGGAGATAGGTGGGTTTGTTGAAAATAACATTTGAGGCCACCATTATGCAGTTATCCATGCAGACAGGGAGGGAGGTGTAAGACTTTTTCAAATTTTCATATGTCATGCAATAACCAAAGCAATATACCAATCATCACACACAATAGAGACACCATAATTTATGTGGTTCATCCAATGCGGGCTACTCCACAGAGAAAATATTTTACTAAAACTTTCTCAATCAATCTCTCGGGAATCCTTCCCAATCACAATGTTTATGGACCTCTATCCAAAGGAGATTTTGATCCCCTAAATCTCAAGTTCATGGATCTCTTCCAGAGGAGAACTCTTTCCCCTTCTACTCTGGCTAGTGATCTTCTAGAAGATTCTCTCTCTACTGCACTAACTTGTGGATCTCTCTCCACTTGAAGACTCCTCACTCAGATCTGTCTTCAATTGTCCTAGCTACTGGATATCTATCCACTAAGACTCTGTCCTCTATAATTTTTCACCTCCAAATATTTTTCAATAGGCTCACTCAGAACCTTCTCAATTCTGCTCAATAGGTTCACTCAGAACCTGCTCAAATCTACTCAATAGGCTCACTCAGAACCTTCTCAAATCTTCTCAATAGGTTCACTTAGAACCTGCTCAAATTTGCTCAATAGGCTCACTCAAAACTTGCTCAAATATGCTCAATAGGTCCACATAGAACCTGCTCAAATCTACTCAACAAGTTCACTCATAACCTACTCAAATATGCTCAACAAGCTCACTCGAAACTTGTTCAAATATTCTCAACAATATCACTCAAAACTAGTCCAAATATGCTCAACAATCTCACTCAAAACTTGTCCAAATCTGCTCAATAAATCCTCTCTAGGACTTGCTCAAATCTGCATATCAAGCTTTCACAAAAGCTTACACAAAATCAGTCCACAAGCCTTCTCCAAGACTTACCTCAAATCAGCTTAACAAGCTCACACAAAACTTGTCCAATCTCATAGAATCATAAAGAGAATTGTTAGAGACTCAATATGTTCTATACTCAAATTCTCAATCAATAATTCAATCTCATAGAAGCATAAAGGGAGTTGTTAGAGACTCAATATGTTCTATACTCAAATTCCAATCTCAACTCAAATCAATATCATAGAAGCATAAAGAGAATTGTTAGAGACTCAATATGTTCTATAATCAAATCCCAATATCAACTCAAATCAATCTCATAGAAGCATAAAGAGAATTGTTAGATACTCTATATGTTCTATCCTCAAATTCCAATCTCAACTCAAATCAATCTCATAGAAGCATAAAGAGAATTTTTAGAGACTCTATATGTTCTATCCTCAAATCTCAATCTCAACTCAATTTAGAATATAGAATAGTTTGTTTCATGGAACTTGAACAACCACTTCACACAATCACTTGACTAGGCTCAATCAACTCTACTCAACCAATCACCTTAATGAACAATCCTTTCTCACAAACCCTAGTCCAAGAATGTTTCAACCAACTCAAAATATTTCCAACAATGTTCAACAACAAATCTCACATAATAATGATACTCATGTTCTTCTCTAACTCAAGTTCAAGTTCATTTCACAATCAATGGGCTTCCACAACAATGCTTATAAAACAAGGTTTAATCACAACTCTCAAACCAGAAAACCTTGAAGCATTCAACCAACCACTTTCAAAAAGGAAACCACAATCAATCCCTTTCTCTCCAATGATATTTCAGAAATCAACCACCATAAACAATCAATAGAGAATATTTCCCATACCTTATTAATGCCAAGAAGTTATCCACAAAATCTCCACACTCAACACAACTTTCCTTTCCAATCTCAATGAGGGTTAGTGGACTTAAAATAATAATCACAGAATAAAACATAACTCAATTTACACCTTTTTACTCCAACTCAATAATCACATCCACCAAAGATATATTCAATAACCCTCAAGCTAAATATTTTTCTCAAGAATGTTTCAATAATTAAAAGCACTCTCCAAATAACATCTCAACAATGTGCCAAATAAGTAATAATCCTTATTACTCCTCAAACCACTTATACCCTAAAGAAATTAAAATCTATGCCTACCTACTTATCTCTCCAAAAACCACTTTTACTATAAAATTTATGCACAAATTTTAAACTAACTTTTAGCACCCAATAAAACAAAAATTTGTTTTAATTTTTTTTACAACTTTAATGCATACCTTGGCATGAATTTCGGAATATCAAACACAACATATAAACCTTGGCAGCATGTGCACGAAAAACCACAACCAATGCACTATTTCCATTTTACATAGTAAAAGGGAGTTCATAGGATTCGAACATGAGTCCTGTGGCTCTTGCATCCTAACAACGCTTGTGCACCATGTGAGCTAGCACTCCACACAAGACCAAAAACATCTCACTCTCCTTTATCCTCCATGCAACAACCAACGCAAAACATATTCCTTCTTTCTCAAG
Source organism: Wollemia nobilis (assembly GCA_028583015.1). NCBI lineage: Eukaryota > Viridiplantae > Streptophyta > Pinopsida > Araucariales > Araucariaceae > Wollemia > Wollemia nobilis. The sequence goes on along the minus strand of JAQPPZ010003823.1, from coordinate 27,440 downwards.
CAAAATGAAGTGCACACAATTCGAACACTCAACTACTTGCCTCCCGACACCTTTCCACTGCTCGAGTTGCCAACATGCCACACTGCCCATGATGTCTTTAGATTCAACCACACCTCAACTAATTTGTTGCCTCTACCTTTAATTTTTTTTCACATGAGCTCTTTTCGCTTTCTAATAATCGCATTAACCACAAGAGCAAGGATGAGGAATAATAAACCTTAGTCATCATTTTATATAGTCTTCTCCCTCATATTCGATGACGTTGAAGAATTACTTCTATTTTAAATTTAAAATTAAAATTTATATTTTAAATAATTTTAAATTTAAACTAAATATTTAAAATTAAATATCTCCATCATCGGGTCACCTTTTTCGATGAAACAAAAGCCAACTTGGGTTTTAAGAAAAACCCATTTCAAATCTGCCATCCATGGTTTTAAATAAAACCTTTTATTTTGCCTACCTTGGTTTTCACAAAAATACTTTCCTTGCACTTTTCACAAAACATAGTGCATGCCATCATAGATCCTTTTGACATCAATGACAACATTTTAGCTTAGGGACTCAAAATGTCCAACAATCCATGCACATCAATAACACCTACGTTGAATTCCAATTTTTCTCATTCATTTAAATTCTATAGACCATCCATCTATATTCATACTATTTTGAAGTCGTTCTTGGTATCTTGATCATGTTTGACATACCTATTACTTTGTGGGGTGGAGTCTTATTTTATCTTAATCTAGCCATACTCAATAAAATACCTATGGATATGTGTGTTATATTTTTGAAAGCCTTCCACCTTGACCACTCTGAGTCTATTGGTAGTAATTTCATATAGCAGAGCAATAGTGGCCTAAAGATGAAGACGCAAGAGCCTATGGTAGTAAGCCAAGAATTTTTCTTACCCAACTCGTAACTAGGATAACTTATCATTTGTTTCCTTTGGGTCCATTTATCATGGGCCTAACTACGATAGATTAATTAGAATCACTATTTGCTCTACCCATTCTACTATCTTCCTATACCACCTCTCATATCCCTTGGATATTTTGGCACCAATATACTTGATTTTCCATCTGAGAGTCCACGTATTACCTTTTCTCTAGCTCCTTTCCTCATTTTTCTAAATAATCTACCATCCTATTTCCCTCCCGCTTGATATGCATAATAAAGACATCTTGAAAAACCTTCCAAATATTTTGAACTACTTCCACCTTCCTTCTCTCTCCAATTCCTTCCACCTTCCTTCTCTCTCCAATTCCTAGCACTTGGAAGGGTCTTATTAGATCCAATATTCCAGTCCATACTTGAGAGTTTATCTCTATTCATAGTTTATGTAAATGTAGATTCACAACTATCATTGATGTCGATAGGATCACTTATCCTTCTACTTAATTATTTATTGTCTCCCCCATACCTTCTACTCTCCAATACACTTGTTCTCCTTTCCAAATCCTTATGATAAGGCCAAAACTAGCTTTTTCAGGGTTTTTAGTAGAAGCCCCATCCGTGTTAGCCTTAACCCACTCTTTGGGAGGTAGTATCCACTCTGTGTCACCTAGGAAATTCTCACCTATGCATCCAACCCTTGTTTTTATTTTATATTTATTCCAAATCTCCTAAGGATAGTCACTTCCTCCATTTCTATGTCTATTTTCTCTTGTAATCTAATAGATAGTGTTTCCATTACCTTACTAATAATCCTCTCCTATAATTGCTCCCTTATGTTGTGCTCTAATCTAAAGATGTTTGCATTTAATTATAGCCATGACTGCCACCATATGAAGCTGGGTCCCAACTTCCCAACTTCCATGCCATTTTCATTGCTTTAGTCTTAAAACTGCATTGTTTTCCACCAACTAATCCATATTTCTCTTGCAAAAGAACACCCAAAAAAGAGGTAATTCAAGGTCTCCTCTGCCTTCCCACATAGAACACATTTTGAAGGCCCATAGAAGATTATTTTTCTCAAATTATCAAATGTCAAGCACTTTTCATGGTTAATCAACCATGAGAAAATGATAATTTCACATAAGTATCTTGATCTATTCCATTAGTTTCTACCATCTCTTGTAAATTTTTGAGCTTGGATTCAATATCTTTCTTTTATTTAAAAATGTTACCAAAATATTATGCATTCTAAATTTTTATTTTCTCCTTTAAATATTTCATCTTTTGAATAAACCTATACATATATGATCCTTCAAAATTTGCTTTGCCCCACCATAACATAACCATATGGAATAAAACAGGGTCTTGGTTGGAAGCAAAATGGCTTTGAATGACTATTATTGGGTAAATAACAAGTCAAAATAATGGGTTTGTGATCTTACATAGTAAAATATTTGAATATTTTTAGGATACCAAGTGATATATATGGAATTGCAAATTTAATATAAAAAGGATCACTTTTTTAAGTTATGAATCGCTTTTATAAATTGGAGGGAAAACCTGCAATTGATATATAATAATTGTATTGTACTTTGATGATTTAATGTGAGTCTTTTGAATGGGTATTTATACCCATTCAAAAGGTGTAAATGGCCAAGGGTCATACCCCTTGGCAATAATAATTAATTAAATAAAACATAAATATAGGTTATGTGGGAAGGGCTTAACATGCCATCCCCCTTAAAAGAGCTTTGTCCTCAAAGCTGGAACATTGGAAATTGTTGTTGGATATCTTGAAGAGGTTCCCACATTGCATATTCTAAAGGTAGACCTTTCCAATGGATTAAAACTTTCGTAATATCATGAGTATGAAGGTGACGAGAGCGGCGATCCAAGATAGCTTCTGGTTCGACTAAAAGTACTCCATCATCAAAAAATTCAGGAAGAGTAGTTTGTGTAGTGATGTGGGCTCCAACTGCTAGCTTGAGGCAAGATACATGAAATACGGGGTGAATTTTGGAAGAGGGGGGAAGCTCAAGTTTGTAGGCAACAGTCCCAATATGTTGGAGAACTTTATACGACCCGTAAAATTTGGGTGCTAACTTCTGAGAACCTTTGTGTTTAAGCGAGGATTGGAAGTAAGGTTGGAGACGTAAGAAAACCATATCACCTTCGTGAAAACTACGTTCACTCCTATGTTGATCAGCTTGTTGCTTCATGCGATTCTGAGCGATGTGAAGGTTCTCTTTGAGGATCCAGAGTATGTCATCCCGAGTAGAGAGTTTTGTCTCAACCGCATGCACCTTTGTAGTCCCTGGAATATAGGAAGTGAGGGATGGTGGAGGTTGGCCATATAATGCTTCATAAGGAGTCATTTTAATGGATGTATGGTATGAAGTGTTATACCACCATTCCATGAGTGGAAGCCATTTTACCCAATGGAGTGGTTGAGTAGAAACAAAACAACGAAGGTACGTTTCCAAGCATTTATTAACAACTTCGGTTTGGCCATCGGTTTGAGGATGGTAAGAAGAGCTCATACAAAGTTGCGTACCTTGTAATTTGAACAATTCCTTCCAAAAAGTTCTAGTAAAATTTGGGTCATGGTCACTAACAATGGTTGAAGGCATTCCATGTAATTTAAATATGTTATCTAGGAAGAGGTGGGCTATAGTGCTAGCGGTATAAGGATGAGCCACCGGACAAAAATGGGCATATTTAGATAAGCGATCAACTACTACAAAAATGGTTGTTTTTCCCCCTGACTTTGGTAGTCCCTCAATAAAGTCCATAGAAATATCCACCCATGTTTTGGTGGGTATAGGAAGAGGTTGAAGTAATCTAGGAGTAGCAAGGGTCTCTCCCTTTTGTCGTTGGCAAACTTCACATTCTTTTACAAAATTTTTGATGTAAGTTTTCATTCCTACCCAATAAAAGGAGGTAGTGGCTCTTTTATATGTTTTTAAGAAACCAGAGTGTCCTGCAGTGGGTAAGGTATGTAACTCATGAAGAAGTTTTTCACGATAAGTTGAATTTGGGGTGAGGACCATCCTTCCTTTGTACCTTAATATATTGTCCTCCCAAGTGTATGGAGGTTTGCTACTAGGATCATGTTGGAGTTGTTGAATTAGTGCATGGATAGTAGGATCATTTATCCACTCTTCATGTACTTCATCTACCCATGTAGGAATAAGGGAGGAAAGAGCCTGGACTTGAGGCATATCTTCAAATTTTCTAGAAAGTGCATCGGCTGCCATGTTGTCCTTTCCCTTTTTATATGTAATTTCATAATCATAGCCAAGAAGTTTAGTAACCCACTTTTGTTGTTCCGGGGTATTAGTCCTTTGTTCCAAAAAGTATTTCAAACTATGATGGTCAATGCGTATAATGAAATGTTGGCCAATAAGGTAAGGCCTCCAAGTTTGAATAGCGTGAACGATCGCCAACATCTCTTTTTCATATGTAGAGCGGGCTAGATTCCTTGGAGAAAATGCTTTGCTTATAAAAGCTAGAGGCCTTCCATCCTGCATGAGTACGGCTCCCATTCCTATTCCCGAGGCATCACTTTCGATGACGAATGGTTTAGAAAAGTTGGGCATGGCTAGAACAAGGGTGGTACACATTGCATTTTTCAAGGTAATAAAGGCCTCATCCGCTTCAGATGACCATTTGAAAGCATTTTTCTTAAGTAATGTTGTTAGAGGGGCAGCGATTTTACCATAATTTTGGAAAAATTTTCTATAATATCCAGTTAGTCCAAGAAACCCTCGTAGACCTTTTAAGGTTTTTGGAATAGGCCAATTTTTCACCTCCTCAATTTTACGAGGATCTACCTTAACTCCTTCCTTCGAGACAATGTGCCCTAAGTATTCAATTTCTTGTTTTCCAAAGGAACACTTTGATATTTTTGCATAAAGTTGATTTTCCTTCAAGATTTGTAATGCTTGTCTAACATGGTCCAAATGTTCTTCCCATGTTTTGCTATAAATCAAAATGTCATCAAAGAAAACTAAGATAAATTTACGAAGGAAAGGGTGAAATACCTTATTCATTAGACTTTGAAAGGTGGAAGGAGCATTGGTAAGGCCAAATGGCATCACCAAGAATTCGTAGTGCCCTTCGTGAGTGCGGAAGGCTGTCTTAGGAATATCCTTTTCGTTGACTCGTATTTGGTGGTAGCCCGACCGTAAGTCTAACTTGGAAAAATAAGCAGCCCCATGGAGTTCATCTAATAGCTCGTCTATGACCGGAATAGGAAATTTATCCTTGATGGTCATTTTATTAAGCGCTCAAAAATTGACACATAAATGCCACGACCCATCCTTCTTTCTAACTAAAATAATTGGAGAGGAGTAAGGGCTTCTGCTAGGTCTAATGACCCCTGCCTTAAGAAGCTCTTGTACTAATTTCTCTATCTCAGTCTTTTGGAGGTATGGATAATGATAGGGCCTAATATTAGGGGGTTGATGCCCTGGAAGTAGTGGAATAGTGTGATCGTGACTTCGTTGTGGAGGTAGTCCTTTTGGTTCATTGAATACCTCATTATGGTGGTCTAAAATCTTTTGTAACTCTGGTGCCTCTTCTTCTTTGTGACTAGGTTGAATTGAAAATAATTGGGTGACCATTCCTTTGTTTCCTTTTCGGATAATTTTCTCCATTCTATGTGAGCTTACGATTTGGGAGGGTCCTGATTTTAGGCCTTTGATAATATAGGTTTGGTTCTTTTCTATGAACTTCATCCATAGTTCATCAAATTCCCATTGGACTACACCCAAGGTTCATAACCATTGTACGCCTAGTACAATGTCGCAACCACCTAGGGGTAGGACATACATGTCACCTTTCATGTTATAATCCCCCATAGTTAGTTTTATATTTATGCATTTTTCTTTACATGCAATTTTTCCACCATTTCCAATCATCACTTTGAAATTATTGCAAGGGTATATAAAACAATTTTCTTGCTTAGCCACTTTTGGATCGATAAAATTATGCATGCTACCAAAATCTAGGAGCACCGTAAGGCTTTGTTTCTTAAAATACCCTTTAACTCGCATTGTTTGAGGGGCAGAAAATCCTGCAAGGGCGTTGAAGGAAACCTTGGGTGTATTTTCCTCGTCGCTTTCAAGTGTGTCGGATAATACCTCTACTTCTAGTTCAGGTTCTTCTTCGGTAGAATTTCCACAATCGGTGGCATCTAAAATATATAATTTCCTTGAGGCGCATTTATGATTTCGGTCAAATTTCTCATCGCAATGGTAGCACAAACCTTTTGCTTGTCTTTCCTTCATTTCCTCGAAGCTCAGACGCTTAATTGGTAGAGTGGGGTTAATTTTGGGGGTTGTATAGGAGTTTTGGGTCCTTCCATTTTGCATTGTTTTGGGGTTGGTATAGGTGTTTTATGGTTTCCCCAAGGTTGGTTTTGTGAACCGATTTCGTGCCTTGATTTTATCTTCCACTAATTTTGCCAAGTCGATGGTCTCTAACATGTTTGTAGGGTTATACATTTGCACCTCAATTCAAATTTCTTCTTTTAATCCGATGACAAAACATTCTTGAAAGAAGGCAACATCTAAACCAGATGTTCGATTAGCTAGCCTTTCAAATTCTGCTTGGTATTCGCTTACCAAAGTGGTTTGGCATAATTTAGTGAGGGCCCTTGTAAAGCTTTGAAACTTGCTAGGGCCGAATCGCACTAATAGATTATGTGTAAAGGTTAACCATGTTGGAATGTCGTTGGTTTTCTCGAACCATTGGTACCATTGGATGGCATCGTTTTCCAAGTGGAAGGAGGCGATATGCACTTTTTGCATTTCCAGAATTTGATTTAGTGAGAAATATTGCTCTGCTCGGTAGATCCAGTTTGTAGGGTCACCGCCTTCAAATTTTGGGAAGTCTAATTTGGTCGTTCATGGTAAAATGGAAGTTTGTGGACCTCCTAACAGTGCTCGGTTTGGTGACCCACTGTTGGTTGAATTTGAATGTGTTATTGCCTGATTTTTACTGATAGCATCAAGTTTAACATCCATTGCGAATATTTTCTCAAAGAGTTCTCTTGTGTTATGGGAATTCTCCTCTCTTTCTTGTTTAACTTCTTTGGTGAGCCTTTCATGTTTCTCATGAATGGAATCCAGTGATTGGCATCCATCAGCCACTGCGGTGGGTTAATTAGGAGAATATCATCAAAATTTAATTAAGAAAAAAATTGGTGGGCTAGCGCCCTAACAACTTTTTAGTGATATTGCTCTCTATATTTATTAATTCTCTATTTTTATGATTTGACAGTAGGCATAGTACTTGAGATGAGCACAACATGGCAGATACGACAGGGTCAAGAGTGCACGATAGGCAGAGGTGGAGCGGAGTGCACAGCGGTAGAGGTAGGGTGGAGCGCACAGCGGTGGAGGCTGAGTGGGGCGGATAGGTGGAGCACGACAAGTGAAAGTGACTACAAGGAGCAAATATAGTTGGCTATCAATGACACACGAGTCACTTCCAAGGTCTAGCATGACCGAAGTCATGCTACAAAGTATACACTAGATTGTTTTTAAAGCGCTTTAGTCTCGATCCCTCACGAAAGTGGGATTTATATTTTTTAAAACTTTTTTTTCTTTAAAAATTACCTTTCGGTTATCGGGGAATTATGTCGACGGTTGGAAATAATAAAATAACCTTAGGTTATATAAATAATTTTTAATTTTTTTTGTCATTAAACTAGAATTCTCATCGTATTTCTTTCACTTCTGTTAGAATTACTATAGTAATTCTATATTATTACCTTATTATAAGTTATTAGGGTAGTTAGTTAACTACCTAGGTTAGTTACGCTAACAACCATTGTTAGCGTATATTAGGTTTACTATTTGTTAGAACCTAACATTAGCCTATATATTACGAGGACTAAATTGTTATTTAGATCCTATGAATACGGGCTAATTTGAGCCCTAATTGTTCTATATATTACAATGATCAATATTAATCAATTGTTGTTCGTCCTTCATGGTATCAGAGCAGGACCTACTTGGGCACATTTTTTGAGATCTAAGAGGAGACCGGCGTAGACGCGGGCACATTTCCCGAGGTAGGGCTGGACCTGCTCGGGCACGCATCCCGAGGCATCAAAACTAGACCTGCACTCGAAACGAGGGTGACTAGACTGGCTTGACCAGGCATGGATCCCGAGGTCGATCTGGACTATTGGGCAACCGAGGGACTCGGGCACATTTCTTGAGGTCGATCTGAACTGTGCGACCAACGTGGACTGACAGATCTGGACTGGCATGCTTCTTGAGGACATTAACTAGACTGACATGTGGACCCACTAGACTGGACACTGGACTGACGGACCTGACTGACATGTGGACGTAGACCTAACCGACACGTGGACCTGCTATACTGAACACTGGACTGACGGACCTGACTGAGACGTGGACGTAGACCTAAACGACACGTGGACACGGACCTGACTCGGACCCTCTCGTCGCGCCAAGTGGCAGCAACAAAAGGGCCGCCTGTGGACACGACTGCCCACAGGCAGTCAAAGCACACAGTGTGCTTTACTGGTTTTAAACCAGTGTGAGCATCGCGCACAGGCGATGTGGGACAAAAGTCCCAAGAGCGCCTGTGCACGCGCTCTCAGCAAAGGGGAGGAGCTCCGCCTTTAAGTGGAAGGTGGCCCCTTGCCCTTAGCATCGGGCTAGCTAGCCCGACTGGCTAGCGCGGCCAGCCTTAAGGCGGAAACCCCCCCGAGAGGTCAGAGGATCGAACCTCGTCGGGGTCCTCCCTCCTTTTTTTTTTAAAGGTATGATTTTTTTTTATTTTTAATTTTTTTATTTTTTTTTAATAATTTAACATATGTTTGGTTTAAAACAATCATTTTAGATATATATTTTTTTAAAATGATTTTTTTTTCCAAATCTTGTTTTATTATTAATTAAATAATGCTAAAATTAATTAGAAAATTACATTAAAGAAAATCTGAAAAAAAAAGGAAAAGTGAGTTTTTTTTTGAAAAAAGGCAAATTTTGGCATTATTGTAAAGGTGCATTTTTGGCAGTGCCCGACACCTCGTGGTCTCTTTCTGTGGGCACTTTTATGTTGTATGTTGCATTTTTTCTTACTTTGCACTACATCATTAAAAGTTAAAATCAAATTCACTCCCTAAGTCCCCGAAATAATTAAAACCCATCCGTGCAATTTATTGCACTGCAACGTTCGGTATTTGTGATACCTCTGGCCAGCACTTACAGGTAAAGCTGTCGTGATTGCGCTACTGTATCCGCCGCCTAATATAGCTGCCAAAACGACGTCTGAGCTTGTTCTCTATAAATCGTCGGGGAGAGATAAGTTTACCATTTTGCTATTTTTTTACTCCATCCACTACCCTAATCGTTCTTGTGTTTAGGCGTAAATCTTGACGAGAGTTCTGACATCCACAGTGTTTAGGGGAAGTTACACCCCATGCATGAGGATTGATGACTTTCTATGGTAGGTGCCATCAACAAGTCGATTCCCTTTCAGTACCGCCTAAGTACCACGTATCATATAATCTTTAAAAATTACCTATAGTCTCCCTCACGTAAGGGCGGGTAATTTTTTCTGATTTTTCAAAATACCTATAGTCTCCCTCACGTAAGGGTAGGTATTTTGTATGGTATAACGGCCTGGCATTAAGGTATATAGAAAGGGTGACCAATTGGTGATATAAGGAACCTTCACTATGGCTTCTGCTGCAAAGTTAATGACTGATGCTCATCAGTTATTGAAAGGTCCTAATTATACACCATGGAAAAACAAAATGAAGGCAGTCCTCATCATGGAAGATTTATGGGATGTTGTTTCTGGAGCAACAACGAGACCTTCACCAGCAGTTGGATCCACAACTCTTACTGCTGATCAGATAGCATTTGATAAGAAAGACAATCGAGCAAAAGTGCTCATTTTGTTTGCTATTTCAGATGAAGTTCAACCTCATATCGCTGACAAAGCGAGTGGTAAAGAGGCATGGGATGCCCTTCAAACCATTTATGAGGGAAAGAATGATTCCACCATTCTTCATCTTCAAAAACAACTTCACAATCTGAGTTTGAGACAGGGTGAGACAGTTGAACTCTTTCTTTGCAGAGTTTTTGAATTGAAAGGCAAATTGAATTCTTTGGGAGATACAGTGGATGACAAGCTTCTCACTTCAATAGTGATGAGAGCTTTGCCTGATTCCTTTGATACGTTGATCACCTCCATTCAGGTGTCACAACGACAAATTACCTTTATTGAGTTGGTCAATTTGCTTCAACAATAGGAGGCACGCCAACTTCACAGGGATGATTCTTCTAATACAGCCCTATACTCCAACCGACAGGGTTCTAAGAAGAAAGGTAATTTTTAGAAAGGAGGCAATTCTCAATAGGATTCAAAAGGAAAAGGGAAACAACCTCAACAGAAGAAGAGGTATTGCAAAATTTGTGATAAAGACAACCATGACACCAACAGGTGTTGGCATAAGAATAAGCAAAAAGGCCAGAACAAACCACAAAACAAGAACAAGCAACCCAAGGTGAATGTTGTTGTTGAAGAATCTGACTCAGATTCTGAATGGGCACACAAGGTGCTCATGACTACCACAGCCTCCAAGGAGAAGGATCCTGTATGGTATGTCGATTCTAGTGCTAGTAAGCATATGACTGGCGATAGATCATGGTTTGAATCATTTGTGGCCAAAGAGGGCAGACCTGTCACTATTGTTGATGACAAAACCTACAAGGTTCAGGGAGAGGGTACAGTTTTAGTCACTCTTCCTGATGGCAAGTGTCAGATTGACAAAGTCCTCTATGTTCCAGGATTGGCTAACAATTTGTTGTCAGTCACACAAATCCTGGATAAAGATATGGTTGTCAACTTTCGTGTTGAGAATGGCAAGAAGTGTTGTTCTATTACCAAGCAAGGTAAGAAGATTGCAACAACTTCATATAAGCATGGCTTATTTGCCCTAGATGCTATCTCTACTCCCCATGTTGCCATGACAGTCTCTACCAAGGAGGCAACTTCCCTATGGCACAAGAGATATGGGCATCTTAGTTCTGGCTACTTACTTGAGCTTAGTAAGTATGAGATGGTAAAGGGTCTTCCTTCCCTTTCTTCCACATTGCCAGTGTGCTCTGACTGCTTGGCAGGAAAGCAACATCGAGTACCTTTTGAGAAGAGCTCAACAAGAGCGCAGAAACCTCTGGAGTTGATTCACACCGATCTGTGTGGTCCTTTCACACCCAACAGTTGTGGGGGGAAGAGGTATTTTCAGTTATTTGTAGATGACTACTCAAGAAAGATGTGGGTTTTCTTTCTTCGACTGAAATATGAGGCTTTTGATTTCTTCCAGCAATTCAAGAAATCTGTTGAGAAGGAGTCAGGGACTTCTATTAAAACTCTTCGCTCAGATCGAGGGGGGGAGTTTACCTCTAAAGAATTTTTAGCATTCTTAACTGAGCATGGGATCTCAAGACAGTTAACTACTGCTTACACTCCTCAGCAAAATGGAGTTGCTGAGAGGAGGAACCGTTCTATTATGGAAATGGTTCGTTGTATGCTCACAGGAGCTACTCTTGGGCAACAATATTGGGCAGAAGCTGTCACCACTTTAGTATATCTATTGAATAGGGCACCCACAAAGGCCCTAAAAGGAATAACTCCACAGGAAGCATGGAGTGGTCGTAAACCCTCCATATCTCATCTTCCTATTTTCAGATGTCAAGCTTTCATGCACATACCGAAAGAGAAAAGGAAGAAGCTAGATGAGAAGACATTGAGATGCATTTTTCTTGGCTATGATGAGCACTCTAAAGGTTATCGTTTGATAGATCCTTTGACCAAGAAAATTCATATCGAGTAGAGATGTTGTTTTTGATGAAGCTTTCACATCACAAAACACATCTAAGGTATACCTAGATCTTGTGGAATCTAAGGAAGAGAAGTTCCCTTTGTCAACACAGACGGGAGGTCCTTCCACATCTTCTTCAACACCAAAAATGAAGAATCCAAAATGGTATACAAGCACAATCAGGGATGCCAAGTTATCCACTCCACCAGATTTGACTTTGGATAGACCTCGTACTCGTAGTATGGCTCAAAGGGAAAGAGCAACCGTAGAGACCAGTGAGGTTGATGATATTTGTCAATATTTTGAGGAACTTTCTGTAACTCCACATAAGGAAACATAGGATATGGATATAGATGATGACAGGGTGTTTTTGTCTTCAATGAGTGAACATGAACCTACTTCTGTACAAGATGCTCTTAGCAAGCCACAATGGAAGGATGCTATGGATGTTGAGTACAAGTCTCTGAAAAAGAACAAAACTTGGGAGCTTGTCGATCTGCCACAAGGAAAGAAGCCCATTGGCTGCAAATGGGTGTACAAAGTCAAGTACAAGGCAGATGGGACAATTGATAAGCATAAGGCCCTTCTTGTTGCAAAGGGCTATGCTCAAAAGGAAGGCATTGACTATGAGGAAAATTTTGCACATACTGCTTGGATGACCATAATTCGAGTCATTTGTGCTATGGCAGCACAATATGGGTGGAAAGTTCACCAAATGGATGTCAAGAGTGCTTTTCTAAATGGTGATCTCCAAGAAGAAGTATACATGACTCAACCTAAAGGATTTGTACAGGAAGGCCAAAAACAAAAAGTGTGCAAATTGGTCAAATCCTTATATGGCTTGAAACAAGCTCCTCGAGCTTGGTATATAAAAATGGATAATCACCTCCTGCAGCATGGATTTAAGAGATGTCCGTCAGATGCAAACCTCTATTTCAAGAAACAAGGTTCTGAGATAGTGTTGCTTGTACTGTATGTTGATGATCTGCTCATTACAGGGAGTTCAAAAATTATGATCTCTACTGTCAAAAATGACTTGTGTAAAGATTTTGAAATGACAGATCTTGAACTTCTCCATTATTTTCTTGGTCTGGAAGTGAGCCAGAAGGAGCACTACATCAAAGTGTCTCAGACAAAGTATGCCAAGAAATTGTTAGAAAAATATCGCATGACTGATTGTAAGCCAATGGCAACTCTGATGGAATCAGGACTTCAGTTATCGTGATATGATGATTCACCTCAGGTAGATGCTACTCTCTATCGTCAGCTGATTTGGAGTCTCATATATCTGACTAATACTAGGCCAGATATCGTATTTGTTGTCAACTATCTTTCGAGGTTCATGCAGGAGCCTAAGACCACTCATTGGAAAGCAGCAAAGCATGTTCTTCACTATGTCCGTGGTACTATGGAATATGGCCTAGAATACAAGAAGAACAACAAATTCTTCTTGCAAGGATACACGGACTCCGACTATGCCGGGTCATATGATGATCGCAAGTCAACTTCAGGATATATTTTTCATCTTGGATCCGGTCCTGTCTCTTGGCACAACAAGAAGCAACAGGTGGTTGCTATCTCATCAACAGAGGCAGAATATCGTGCCGCACGTGAAGCTATGTGCGAAGTGATATGGTTGCATCGCATTTTGACAAGTATGGGTCTTCCATCCAAATCTCCAATACACTTGTTTTGCGACAACCAGGGTGTTCTGAACCTAGTCAAGAATCCAGTCCATCATGAATGAACAAAGCACATTGACACACAATGTCATTTCATTCGTGATGAAGTTCCGAAGCATCGAATTCAGCTTCAGTACATTCCCATCGATGCTCAAGTTGCAGACATTTTCACTAAGGCACTTGCACGTGTCAAATTTGAATTGTTTCGCAGCTCACTTTGTATTGCCAAATGATGTAATCAGGGGGGATGTTAGTATAGCTAGTAGTTCTTCAATTACCTAAATAATGTAATAAGGGGGGATGTTAGAATTACTATAGTAATTCTATATTATTACCTTATTTTTATTGTTAGGGTAGTTAGTTAACTACCTAGGTTAGTTACGCTAACAACCATTGTTAGCGTATATTAGGTTTACTATTTGTTAGAACCTAACATTAGCCTATATATTACGAGGACTAAATTGTTATTTAGATCCTATGAATACGGGCTAATTTGAGCCCTAATTGTTCTATATATTACAATGATCAATATTAATCAATTGTTGTTTGTCTTTCAACTTCGTCGAAAACACAAATTTTTTACTACAGTAAAATCTTTTCACTAGTTTTGCCTGATTAATTGGCGGATTTCCTTCTGGATTGCTATCCAAATGCTTGTTTTTGGCTACTGTCTAACGTCTTGGTAAGTTATAACATTAATAATGGATCATAAATTTTATTTTTACCTAAAAACTTCACAGGTTTACCGAAAAATGCCTATGCCTAGGTTTGTGCCTTTAAATATCACATCCTTTAGATCATTTTTCTCCTGGTTACGTTGTTGATTTGCTGTTCACGTAGGCAAACAGTGCCATTAAGGTAGGTATGCCAACTATGGCCTGTGTTTTGTGCTATGAACATCACCCGATCTCTGTTCACATAGCTGATCAGTGCCGTTAAAGAAGGTATCCTGGCTATGGCCTATGTTGAAGACTCTATCGAGAGTCTAGTTATTTTTCTGCATATGAGACTATGTTTATGCTGCCAATTTTTTTAACCGCAGTTGCTTGTTCTGTAAACATCCACAGTTTAACTTCAGGATACGAGAGAAATCCAGAAAAAATTTTCCTTCAGGATTTTTGGCTCTGATACCAGATGTTAGGATACCAAGTGATATATATGGAATTGCAAATTTAATATAAAAATGATCACTTTTTTAAGTTATGAATCACTTTTATAAATTGGAGGGAAAACCTGCAATTGATATATAATAATTGTTTTGTTCTTTTATGATTTAATGTGAGTCTTTTGAATGGTTATTTATACCTATTCAAAAGGTGTAAATGGCCAAGGGTCATACCCCTTGGCAATAATAATTAAATAAAACATAAATATAGATTATTTGGGAAGGCTTAACATAGATATTATATACTCTAATTGTAACCATTTGTTGTGTAACAAGAATCTATCCAATATTTTTACTATAAGAGTTTTTCCAATGTGTCTATTATCCCATGTATATTGAAAACTTGAAGGACTAACATCCCAAAGACCATTTGAATTGACAAACAAAGAAAAATATTATGTTGATTTAGATCATCTTAGATTATCATCCTTCTTTTCCAAAGGAGATATAATAGTGTTGAAATCACCCCCATGAATCTAAACATCATAATGAATCATAATTACTTTTGAAAAGAAAAGCTAAAGTCCTTTCAACATATTTCACAAAGAGTAACTATTGTCATCTTTGATTTTACTTGCTCGAGACAATCGAGTATTATGTTAGAGCAACATAGGTTGCAATAGAGAGCACAATGTTTGAGTCAATTGGAGGCCTCTAAGAGGATTTTACAAGGTTAGCTCCTTGTTAATATGTGATATTCAAGGTGCTAGTTGCTCAAAAAAGGAAAAAGGTGTGAGAAAGTAAACAAAATCAACCAAGAAAATAAAAAGGGGTAATACACCAAGATATCTACTAAGATATTCCTACAAAAATGGGCTTGAATTCTATGTTCTAGTGGTGAAGACTTCCTCTCCTTGACACAGTGAAGTGCGATCAAAATATTCTAGTTATATGCATGCATAAGAAGGTGGGTCCTACAAGAGAGCCAAGCTAGTAAGTGACTAAGTCCAAAAGTAGGTGCAAGTCTCCCACACACACATACACTTAGCAAATTTTGATACTTAGAAAAAAGAGCACAAACACATACACATAAACAACAATGGGTTTGCAGGAAAAAACCAAAAAATAGACAGAAGCTCCCATGTATATATAATGCAAGCAAACACTTACAAATATTATTCCAAAAGTGAAGATTCAAGATTACCCATAAGCCACTCAAGAACCATAACTATTTTTACAAAGAGAAATGAAAGGAAAGTCTACAAATGCATATAATTGTAAATTTGTTGATCCTTTACAAAGCTAATACTACTGCTATTTATAGATTACAAGGGGAGGGTTTTCCCTCCAAAACTCATGCAAATATTTCTAGGTGGTTGTTATTTTAGATACTAAGTCATGTCTTGTCCGAATATTTACCCTTTGGGATTCTTAAAATTTAAGGACATGAATTTCAATTGATTTTGATCCCTTTCCTTTATTGCCATCTATCCATTTTTGGGGATTTCCATTTTTTGGATTTAAAAGATTGCTTTAATTAATGTCCTAAATCTTTGAGCTACTTCTACTATGGATTTATGTTGATGTTGTCCTTTTTTCAAAAATACAAGATATATTTTGCAGGGAGGACAATATTTCTCAAAGAATATGCACTTTAATGATTTGATTTTTGGGGCATCAATGTTATCTTCTTTGAGATTTTTTCTTTATCTTTCGAGACCGTTCATCCTCAAATATTTGATACTTTTTTCTATTAGTACCTTTTTTGAGCTTTTGATCTTGCCTTTTATCTGTGAATTAGGAAATTTCAACCTCTCAATATTTCCTTGATCATGAAATATGGCCTTCGATGATTAGTTTTTTTATCAAACCTTTCTTCATGTATGACTCAAACTTTTACTTTCGACAGGTGTAGTGATTTATCTCTGCAATAACTATAGTTGGAGCATATATATTTATAACCCTAATTTTGATGTTTTTATCTTTCCTACAAAATAGTCTAGAAACCCAATTACTTTTAACTTTTAACTATTGTCCACCTCATTTGTATTTGTTCCAT
The DNA here is from genome assembly GCA_028583015.1 of Wollemia nobilis. NCBI lineage: Eukaryota > Viridiplantae > Streptophyta > Pinopsida > Araucariales > Araucariaceae > Wollemia > Wollemia nobilis. Next base: position 10,827 of record JAQPPZ010003823.1, on the reverse strand, counting down.
ATTGTTGTAATACCACTTGAAGCTTCTGTAGAATAAATTGCTAGATAATCACCCATTTTGCAAATCTTTTTAAAAGCATCCTTACATTCCTCTCTACTTAATTTTCTTTCTTGTATCAAAATAAACTCGGGACTATAACAACCTATTAAGTCCTTAATAACTCTTTTTTTAGGAATTATTCCTACTCCTAATATTCCATGATATCATGTTCATCATCATCACATTTTATTTTAAATAGTGGGCTTATCCCCACTTCTTGTTAACACCTTTGATATTTTTATTTGGCTTCCTAAATTGATATCCTTCTGAGATTTTGTTTTCTCTTTGTTAATGCTTTTATGGCATTCCTCTCCCTTTTCAACTCCCACCAACACTCTCATATTTATTAATCTATTCTATTTTTTCAAACTATACATAATGAGGCTTATCTTCTAAATATTTATGTTGACTTAAAGAAACTAAAATGCAAGGAATAACCTCATAGACACTTTCTTCTATGTTGCCCTAAAAATCCTAAAGTGCATATATGATCCTACATAACCCTTATTTTAGTATTCTAGCCTAGAAACCTTAAATTTCCTTGAATATCCTCCATATGTTGTGTTGCTCTTGAAACCTTAAAGTGTAATAAATGCATCTATACTACTATTTTTTTATTGCAAGGAGATTTTTTTTATTCTACTTGAGGAAAATGAAGAGGATTTACCTCAATTAACCTTGACCTCTTTTACCTCATTTGCTTGAAAATTTTCCCCCCATCTTCCTTTGCACCTTCATATCTTTCTATAATTAAAATTGTGCATTGTATTTCCTCATCCCATGTGTCATTTTTTATTCTAATGGTTGATTTGAGTGAACTATATTGGCCTTTGTCATTTGATGATGTAGAGGGGTTTTTCTTGCCACTTTTTTTAGAGTGGATAATCTTTTATTTGATACATATTATCCTATAATATGATCTACTTGTTTCATATTGAGGTTTACCTCATGGAATTTTTTTTTTTTCTTTCTCCATTATTTTTATTTTGCAATCTCATGCCATGTTTCTGATTTCATGAGATTATGACATTGGAATATAATATTTTCATAATCCACTTGTTGATACCAGTCTCTTGATTCATATACTCTACTTGTAACCATTTTTTGGGTAACAAGAATCTATCTAATATTTTTACTATAAGAGTTTTTCCAATGTGTCTATTATCCCATGTATATTGAAAACTTGAAAGACTAACATCCCAAAGGCCATTTGAATTGAAAAATGAAGAAAAATATTATATTGATTTAGACCATATTAGAATACCACCCTTATTTTCCAAATGATATAGAATAGTGTTGAAATCACCCCCACAAATCTAAACGTCATAATGAATCATCATTACTTTTGAAAAGAAAAGCTAAAGTTGAAGTAGTTCAAGCAACACAAAACAAACAATACACAGGTGTTTTTCCTTTGATCATGTTAGCTGAACCAAGCATTTCATTAATTTTCTCCAAAAATAGGATACAAAAGAAAAAAGCCCTTTTACAATTTTAAAATTTCCCTCTAATACCTTGTTTTCCCCTTTTCTCGCCTAAAATAATGCATTTGAAATTTGAATTTCGGAGGCAAACTTTCGAGGGTCATAACTTTGTTCTTGTTGCTTCGATTGACTATTGCAGCATGCTTTCGAAAAGGGCATGAGATGAACTAAGTGGGGTGAAATTTAGTTATATCCTATGTCTATTTTAAAATCCTCAAATTTAACCTCTAAGACCTTCAAAATTCACCTACAAGTTCAGGTATCTAGATTTTCACTGTTTTTGGTAGGGTATTGGGGTGATTATTTCACTAATGGATCTAATTTTCTATCCCCTAAAAAACTAAATATACTTAGAAAATAATTACATCAAATATAAATTTTGGGTGATGCAAGATCACTCTTACACCACTGGATGCTCCTACATCAGAAGTCCTTTCAACATATTTTACAAAGAGTAACTATTGTCATCTTCGATTGTCCTTGCTCGAGACAATCACGTCTCATGTTAGAGAAACATAGGTTGCAACAAAGAGCACAAGGTTTGACTCAATTGGGGGCCTCTAGGAGTTTTTTACAAGGTTATCTCCTTGTTAAGATGTGATCTTCAAGGTGCTAGTTGCTCAACAAAGGAAAAGGGTGTGAGAAAGTAAATAAAATCAACCAAGAAAATAAAAAGGGGGTGACACACCAAGAGATCTACTAAGATATTCCTACAAAAATAGGTTTGAATTCTATGTGCTAGTGGTGAACACTTCCTCTCCTTGACACAATGAAGTGCGATCAAAATATTCTAGTTATATGCATGCATAAGAAGGTGGGTCCTACAAGAGAGCCAAGCTAGTAAGTGACTAAGTCCAAAAATAGGTGCAATCCTCTCACACACACATACACTTAGCAAATTTTTATACTTAGGAAAAATATCACAAACACATACACATACACAACAATGGGTTTGGAGGAAAAAACAAAAAATAGACACAAGCTCCCATGTATATATAATGCAAGCAAACTCTTACAAAGATTGTGCCAAAAGTGAAGGTTCAAGATTACCCATAAGCCGCTCAAGAACCATAACTATTTTTACAAAGAGAAATGAAAGGAAAGCCTACAAATGCATACAATTGCAAACTTGTTGATCCTTTACAAAGCTAATACTACTACTATTTATAGATTACAAGGGGAGGGTTTTCCCTCCAAAACTCATGCAAATATTTCTAGGTGGTTGTTATTTTAGATACTAAGTCATGTCTTGTCTGACTATTTACCCTTTGGGATTCTTCAAATTTAAGGACATGAATTTCAATTGATTTTGGTCCCTTTCCTTTATTGCCATCTATCCATTTTTTGGCATTTCCATTTTTTGGATTTAAAAGATTGCTTTAATTAATGTCCTAAATATTTGAGTTGCTTCTACTATGGCTTTATGTTGTTGTTGTCCTTTTTTCAAAAATAAAATATATATTTTGCAGGGAGGAAAATATTCCTCAAAGAATATGCACTTTAATGATTTGATTTTTGGGGCATCAATGTTATCTTCTTTGAGAGTTTTTATTTATCTTTCGAGACCGTTCATCCTCAAATATTTGAGACTTTTTTCTATTAGTACCTTTGTTGAGACTTTTGCTCTTGCCTTTTATCTATGAATTAGGAAATTTCAACCTTTGGATATTTCCTTGCTCATGAAATATGGCCTTCGATGATTAGTTTTTTTTTATCAAACCTTTCTTCATGTGCCTATCCATGACTCAGACTTTTGCTTTCGAAAGGTGTAGTGATTTATCTCTACAATAACTATAGTTGGAGCATATATATTTATAACCCCAAATTTGATGTTTTTCTCTTTCCTACAAAATAGTCTAGCAACCCAATTACTTTTTTATTTTAAGAATTGTCCATCCCATTTGTATTTGTTCCATATTGTTGTAATACCACCTGAAGCTTCTGTAGAATAAATTGCTAGATAATCACCCATTTTCCAAAATTTTTTAAAAGCATCCTTACATTCCTCTCTACTTAATTTTATTTCTTGTATCAAAATAAACTCGGGACTATAACAACCTATTAATTCCTTAATAACTCTTTTTTTAGGGGTCTTATTCCTACTCCTAATATTCCATGATATCATGTTCATCATCATCACATTTTATTTTTATTAGTGGGCTTATCCCCACTTCTTGTTAACACCTTTGATATTTTTATTTGGCTTCCTAAATTGATATCCCTTTGAGTTTATTTTTCTCTTTGTTCATGCTTTGATGGCCTTCCTCTCCTTTTTCAATTCCCACCAACACTCTCATCTTCATTAATCTATTCTATTTTTTTATACTATACATAATGAGGCTTATCTTCTAAATATTTATGTTGACTTAAAGAATCTAAAATGTAAGGAATAACCTCATAGACACTTTCTTCTTTATATTGCCCTAAAAATCCTAAAGTGCATAGATGATCCTACATAACCTTTACTTTATTATGCTAGCCTAGAAACCCTAAATTTCCTTGGATATCCTCCATATGTTTTTCTTTATTGTGTTGCTCTTGAAACCTTAAAGTGCAATAAATGCATCTACACTACTATTTTTTTATTGCAAGGAGAAGATTTTATTCTACTTGAGGAAAATGAAGAGGATTTACCTAGATTAACCTTGACCTCTTTGACCTCATTTGCTTGAAAATTTGCCTCCCCACCTTCCTTTGCACCTTCATCTCTTTCTATAATTTAAATTGTGCATTGTACTTCCTCATCCCTTGTGTCATATTTTCTTCTAATGGTTGATTTGAGTGAACTATAATGGCCTTTTCCATTTGATGATGTAGAGGGGTTTTTCTTGCCACTTTTTTTAGAGTGGAGAATCCTTGATTTGATCCAGATTCTCCTATAATATGATCTACTTGTTTCATATTGAGGTTTACCTCATGGACAATGTTTTTTGTCTCTTTATCCATTATTTTTATTTTGCAATATCTTGCCACGTGTTTGATTTCATGAGATTATGACATTGGAATATAATATTTTTATAATCCACTTGTTGATCCCAGTCTCTTGATTCATATTTAATCCTAATGGAATGTAGTAAAGGTTTTGAAATATCCATGAAAAAACATATTCAAATGTATACAACATGCTTTCTCTCCTTAGTAGTTGGTCCCTCCTAGATGAACTCATCTATATTGTTGATATTCTTTGAAACCTCCTTATTGAGGAGTTGATAAGGAAGTTAAAAAATACTAATCCATACCAAATGCCTTTTAATAGTCTTTATCTCAACAAAGAAATTCTCACTCCTAATGCATCTTTGCCCCTAAACCAAGGGCCTCCATTCATTATTTAATCCCTTATTACTGAACTAGAGAAGATAATGAGGAAATTCCTCTTCAAAAGAAAAGTCGTGTAATTTTAATTCAATCTCCACTTCCACTTGATCTAATTTTTAATGTCAGAAAAACATGGCTAGTATCTATGGAACTTACATATTAACCCATTGGTTTTAAGAACCATTAAATCATGCTCGATCATCTCATCCTTGATAATCACTTTTGGTGTTGTATCTACTACCTAGATAGGGTTTACCAAAGATTTTCTCTTCCTTTTATTGCTAACTAGGCATCCATTATTCTAACTAGGGCATCTTTACTTCTAATAAGAACTTTTAAAAAGGAATTTCTTGCCATGTTACTTAGATTTTCTTCACATGATTCTTTTAGTTTTTTAGTTTCTCCTAAGATCTAGAACAAGAAGAAGTGGGGTTGGCTCCTTGATTGCACTTTGCTTCCTACTTCTTGCTCACACTTCCTACTTGCTCCTAGCTCGCTCTCGCACCCAGTTTGCACTCATTCTTGGCTCACACTCAGATAAGTCCTTCCCTTAGCCTAAGTTGATAGTTGTATAATTATTACATTTAATAAGTAGTTTTTGGTTTTCAAATATAGCTTTTTAAATTATTTTTAAATATTATAGTTTATACAAGTTTAAAATTAATATTTATATTTTTAAGTGGTTGTATGTATCTATTATAGTATTTTATTTTTAATTAGAGGTTTACAGTTAAAAGGTTTTATTTGAATTACATGGTGCTCATATTATTGCAATATTTTATTAAAGCACAACAAATCATATTGACAATTATGCATATATATATATAGTCTATCAAGATTTCTCATAAGTTCTTTACTCTAAGACTCAAAGTGGTAATATAGATTGAAAAGGTATTATTTATTGTTGTTTTTATATTAAAAACAAATCATATTACCATATTGTTATAACAAATTGTATTCTCATGACACTAAGGGAGATTGAATTTAGGTTGGTTTTTGTGATTTCAATTGTGGTGGGCTTTTGTAAATCAAATATTTTCACTAATCATACCTCAACAACATCAATTCATTAATCAATATTTTAATTAATTATTAAAATATTTTTCAAGTTTTACTCAAAGACTAAGAAAAATATATTTTATTTTATTGTTTGCATGTTTTTTTAAACATGCGTTTAATAATGTATAGTAATATAAATCCCAACAAATACAAATTAACAAAAAGAAATAAAAAACTTGCAACATATCGTGTAACTAATTTACTACTATGAAAATACATATTGAAAAGAATATTTGTAATAAAAGATAAAATAAAAATTTAATACCATAACAAATTCTTATAGTGTTTAATTTCTTATGTTAAATTGTAATCACATTTATAATTAGCATTTAAATATCATGCCAATAGTTTATTATATTGAAGGGTTTATACTCTAGGAATTCACTTAGATGCAAGAGGTTTTTTTTTATGTTTTTGTTGTTCACGACATGTTTTTATGTTTTGGGCTTTTCTCCATGTTTTGTGAGTGCATGTAAAGTCATATTACATGATGAAGAACCCATGATCACATAGATAGATATCGGTCTCATTTGAGAGATGGATTCCCTTTCTTCAAGATCCATTTAGGTAGATTTGGTAGCTTGTGTCAAAGATAATTAAATTTACAAATCAAACCATGGTGCACATAAAACTCCTATTTCTTTAACAATAATGAATCAATAACCATGACTAAAATAGTTTTCATCATATCCACTAAGAAGTAGCCAATAGGCAAGGATTGAGGTAAATTTTATAGTACACCTTTGATATATGTACTCTTAAATTATAAAAAATCAAGGTAGGTGATTTTATTTTAAAGAAATTTGATGCCATGGCTAAACACACAAGATGTAAATATGGTATACCAATGCACTATCACTCGATACCCCTACATATAGGTCTCCCTTGTCTAGTAATTAATATATAAATAAATAAAATACCCTAAAATCTATTAATAGTATATAGTATATAGTATATAGTATATAGAACACCTTGCTTTGATGCTCCAAGCATTTACCTTCTATAGAGGTTGCCTCTTAATATAAGGTAGTTTGCTTCCAAAATCATAACCATGATTATTGACCTATTTTATCATTGTTATTTATGACCATTCTTATGAAGAGTTGATATTTTAGCCTAAACATCTCATTAAATATTATAACCCTTTTAGATTAGTATATGATTGATGCCACATAGGTTGCCTTCATCTTCATTTGTTTTCTCATCATCCATTTTCTACAACCACTTTCAACCATAATTGTTGCTTATGTAGGAGATTCATCTTTTCATGTTAGGATTTCAAACCCTAAAATATTGTCTATAGTAACAATAACAATCCAATGGCATCACTTTATCACAATCTTATCATCATTACTTCCCTCATTTATTGTTTCACTCAAAAGCATTAATGTAAACATTGGGATAAATATCATAGATAACATGAGATTGGATTTTTATGGACTTATAATCAAAGTCTAAATCATATTATTAAATTAATAATTGTGGAAAAAATGATATAACATAAAGAACTATAAAATAATATAATATCAAAGACTAACTCCTACATAGTTTTTCATCTAAAAGACTAAATTTAAGGTATCCTCACTTTTTATATTATACTCTATATTTTTATTATTTATTTTTGCTAGATAATAAGGGGTTGTACTCGAGTCTCCAACCCTTGAAATATTACAAATATCTTCTTTAGAGCTTGAGTGTTTACAAATAGATACACTTCTCATCTCAAATGAGATGCTATAGCTAGAAACCTACATCATTTTACATAAAATGTCTGAATTCTAGATTTTCATTTTCTGGATCTTTTCAATTTTCTATATGAATACAAATATTCCATAATTTAGCATCCTTCTTGACATTTTCCTATAGAAGTCTTCACAATACCAAAACTAAACCTCTACTATATATGCATTGCATCTTAATAGAGTAATTTTCCAAAACATTGCATTATAATAGTTTGCTTTACCAAATCTAGATTGCTAGTTTCCTTCCTAAAACATAAGTGCAACCACAAAAATTATAATAAATAGTCTATATAAAAAATTTTACTATTACAAAATAATGCAAATATTACCAATAGAAAACATTAAAGTAAAACCTTCCCTTAATGTATGTGTAAACCTGATTTCTTCAAACTCTTTAGAAAGATCTTGAATTTCCACAATTATCTCTTGTATGTTCCATGGAGCCTTTGCTTTCCTCAAAATTATATTTATTACTATGAGAGAATCACCTTTCATCCATACTCTATTCCATTTTATTTGTTTGCATATTTTTATCCCTTCTAAAGCTTCCCAAGATTCAACTTCATTATATGTCTTAAATCCACTATTGAAAGTAATGAGAAAAAATATCTCCTCTATTATTTCTAATTATTCCTCCTCCTCCTACTGGTCCTATATTTCCTTTAGAAGCTCCATAAAAATTCAATTTAACCCACTCCACATTTGGTGGTTTCTACTTTATATTCTTTGCCTTCTTTTTGCTTCTCTTGTACCCAATATCATATTTAATGACTTGGATCCATTTATTAAAGCTCTTTGCTTCTAGATTAGGGATTGGGTGAGTTTATAGGTTTGGTTTAGACTCCATATATGGCTAAACATATATTCCTTTTCATTACCTCTAAACTACTTTCCTTTCCTTTAAATATTATTCTATTACTTTCTAGCCATACAATCCAAAGTATTGTATCTTTTGATATATCCCATATTGTATGTAAAGCCTCACTTTTATAAGTTCTCTGTCATTACTTTAACCAATCATCAATTATGCTATTCATCATCATACATTTACCAAATTTATTAAGAATCCATTTCCATGTATTCTAGACTATTGAGCAATGTCCCAAGAGATGATCTATATTCTCCTCCTCCTCTTTAAAAAAATACATTGAGAGGGGCCATGAAAACCCTTTTTTCATAATGTTATCTCAGGATAAAATTATTCTATGACCTACTAGCCAAAAAAATATTTTGACTTTAGGAATGCTTGGGCTATCCCAAATATCTCTTCATATTCTAGTGATATTATTATTTTATTGGTGTTGTACATTATATCCACTTTGTTGTGTATTCTCCCAAGCTATTCAACTCTCAAATCAATTTATCATTAGCTCCCCTTGGAATAATAATAGTTGTTATCTTTCTACTCAAATGTCTCCTAGCATAAATGTCTTGTATACCCATAAAAAAACTTCTTTTCATTTGTATCTTCCTTCTTGATCCTTGTACAAAATGTTTGAACCCTATCACCATATTTGTCTTGAAGTGATCTCATCCAAGGTTTCAAAATTGGATCAAAATTGAGTAGTTTTTTTATCACACCAAGTATCCATCCAAATAAAAATTTTCCTCTAGTTCCCACAACCCATATTAAACCTTTAATCATAAGATCAATATATTTTTTAAACCTGTTGTGGTTGATCCACAACACACCCCAAAATTGGGGACCCACCTTTTTGCAGGCTTGCAGAGAAGAATCTCGGTGACCCAGATGCTAAAATTGAAGAAAAGAGAAAAAAATGCAAAGTGTTGAAAGTGTCGCGAATTGCGACATGTCGCAAAATAGTGACTAGTCGCGCCATCGCTGCCAAAAATAGGAAAGTGTCACGAAATCGTGACATGTAGCTCCATCGCTGCCAAAAAGGAGAAAGAAAAGGAAAATTGAAAGTTGTCGTGAAATCGCGACATATCGCTGGAAAAGAGTGAAAGGGTGTAGCGAAATCGCGACATGTCACTGAGAAGAAAAGAAAAGGTGTCGCAAAATCGCGACATGCCGCTGGAAAAGAATGAAAATGGTCGTGATTTCATGACGTGTTTCGGGGAGGCATACGGAAAGAGAAAGCGGTAGCGATATCGCGACAGTTTACGGCAAGCAGGTTCGAGGACAAAAGCCATAGCGATATCGCGACGGTTTGTTGAAAGAAGGCAAGAGAGTGGTAATGGTCGCGATTTTGCGACGTAAAGTTGCCAAAGAGGCCCGACGGAGAGATGGTAGCGATTTTGCTACAGCTTTGTGAGAAGGAAGCCCGACGGAGAGATGGTAGCGATCTCGCTACAGTTTGTGGAAAGAAGGCTCAAAAGCAAAAATGGTCGCGATATCGAGACAAGATGCTGCCGAGGACGTACGGTCGGGAAGAGTGTAGCGATATCGCAACATGTCACGTTTTCGTGGCCAAGAAGGTGAGCAGGGGGCATGCAGTTTTTGTCGGGATTTTCATAGAATGGCGTTACAGAAGGCGTAGAGAGCGTGTGACACGTGGCATGCAGGTGTCAGGTCTGCAGAAGCGTTACATGCAACGGAGGATTTTAGGCGTTTCGACGTTAAACATGGAATAAAGACAAGGAAAAGGAGGGAAGTTGAAGGGTCACATGCAGGAAGATGAAACAAAGCGACACAGGGAGAATCGAAGAGCCGTTTTCGTTAGTATAAATCCAGAAGTGCAAATTGAAAGAAGGGTTGGAAATTGCCGATTGCAGAGACAAGGGATTTTTGCCATTCTGGGCCTACACTTGGGCAATTTCCTTCTTTTTTGTTCTAGAATATTTATGCCTGGAAAATTCTTTGAATGTAATTGACATATCATTTAATACAAAATACAGAGAGTTGGCATCTAATTGATGAGAAAGGAGTCATTTTTTGTATGCATGATTTAATGTTATATCATTCATTTCAGATTTATAAGGCTTTTAGGTGAAGTTTAATGCAAGTGCTCTTGGTTGCTTCATGCGAATGCCTGAATCTGGAATTACAGTAGAAACCTTAGAAGCCCGCACCTAGCCTATTTGGATTGTGCGAGTTTGCAGGTTCATTAGGTTAGGTTGCATGCAAAAAACCTCATTATATTCAGTTTCATCGAATTGATGGCAGCATTCTGATTGTAGTTTAGTTTCTCTTCATTTACTTTTCTTTATTGTTCAAACCCTTGCTT